>JANHJO010011066.1:130324-142827 GCA_032468235.1 Pseudoxyrhopus heterurus
ATACCGAAATATAATTTTATCATATTTTATTTATCTATATATTAAATTATTGTATTTTATTCCAATTTCATTTTAAATAGTATTTTATTCCAATTCCATTTTAAATTATTTTTATCAGATTTTAGTAATAATTTGTGTCTGGAATGCTGCATTTTGATATGGCCCAAGGGCTAATCAATAAAATAAAGTAAAGAAATATCCAACCAAAATATGTTCAATTTTGTTGCAGGAAACAGTCAAAACATTGACCAGATGATTCTTAGCTAGATCTTCTGCAGAATGAATGGATATATCTGTGTCAAAAAAAAAAGTTGAGATGGCAGCTGCAATGCATGTAAAAATGGGGCAAGGTTTTTATTGGATGGATGCCTTCTTGACTTTTTCATGTTTACCTGTGGCTGCCCCTGTTCTGAGTCTGAAATATATCTGAAGACCTCACTTACTGACTGTTAATGACTGTTCAAAGTTACAATCAGTTCTTGAACTTGCAAACATCACAGCATTCCACAATCATGTGTTTGCCATTTGTGACCTTCACGGACAGCTGCTGACAAGCAAAGACAGTGGGGAATCCAGCACAGTCCAGTTGTGGTCATATGATAGCACATTTAACAACTGCAGATAATTCACTTAACCACAGATTTGCCAGTCCAAATTGCAGTCAATAAGTGACGATTACCTCCTGCCACAGAGAGGAGGGGGTCAAGCTATTTTCCAAAGCACCTGAAGGTCAGACAAAGAATAATGGATGAAAACTGATCAAGGAGAGATTCAACCTAGAAATAAGGAGAAATTTTCTGACAGTGAGAGCAATCAACCAATGGAACAGCTTGCCTTAAAGAAGTTTTGGGAACTTCATCACTGGAAGCTTTCAAGAAAGGACTTCAGAAATAGTTTAGGGTCTCCTGCTTGGGCCAGGGGTTGGATTAGATGACCTACAAGGTCCCTTCCAACTCTGTTAATCTGATATCTAGAGAGAAGCCATGGTAAGTGATCACCCATTCCCAAGAACGTGGAAGTTACAAACTGATGTTAAAAAGAGCTAACTTAAAAAGTTACCTAGTAGATATCTTTTTCCAAGCTTCTTCCTGCCAGTAAAAGGCATAGGCAGTTCTTGTTTAGCAGCTACATCATATAATCATCATTTGTAAATATGTCAATGATAAGTGGTAGTAAACTGTAGTAAAAGAATAATTTCCCAATCAATGCATGCACTTATACCCAAATTTCTACTCTGGACAACAATGCATGCCGTGTTGGAATGAAAATAACTCTGGCATTGCTGCATGAGACAACTTTATCTAATAGAGATGGCAGCAACCAGTCATCTTTGCAGTGTCTTTCTGTCTCTCTTTGTTACATGGTTCACTTAGCAACCATGTTGCTTATTTTATTGGAACATACTAAGATTGCTAAATGAGGACTACCTGTAACTGTGATAAGTGAATCTCCTGACATCTTCAAATCTGTCTGGCTTGGAAATTTTGATCTTTTCTACCAAGACTGTCTTCCTGCTTCATCTCAGCTATAGGACAATAGAAAGGAAAGCACTTCTGGTCTTCCTGCCCAAAGCTAAGAATTACAGAACTCAACAAAGCCAGGGCCGACCCTTAAATAAGTGGGGAATCTGTTTAATGGTGCAGTCTGAGGAAGCCTTCAATGAGAAATTCCTTTTTAAAATGATGAAGCCAGAACTATGAAAAATGAGACAATAATCTTCTCAACAAGTCAATTTATCCAATGCTTTTGGAAGCACTCTCTTGCTATACCAAATGTATGATATTGTCACAGAAGCATATTTTTTTTTTTAAATGATGTGCTGGCAAAGTGGGGTAAGCATTCTGTTTTGAAATAGCAAATTGAGCAGATTGAGATTGAGATTCAAAAACAGGAGCACTAATCAACCAATTATTTATATGCCAGGAAGGCGGGGTACTATCAAACTTACTATATGCTTCCACATATAGGCTGAAATATTCTTGTTACATAATAAACCTTTTAAAATTTTATTTATTTTTTCCCCAGCGTTATTTGGGGGTGTGATAGAAGGAAATAATGATGTTGAATGATTACAACCATATTTCTCAATCTTGACAACTTTAAAATTCAAGTCTTCAACCCCCAGAATTCCGGATGGCTGGGGAATTCTGGGAGTTGAAGTCCACACATCTTAAAGTTTCCAAAGTTGGGAAATGCTGCTGGTTTAGAGACAGGTTTCTAAGCTGTTTTCTTGGACAGCTAAAATCAATAATCAAGGTTTCTTTTCCACCTGCATTCTTACACAGCTAAAAACATGTTAACATGCACTATCTCTCTCCTGAGTTGGCAGAAGAATTATCTTCCACTGCAGCCTGCATTACATTTTGCTGAGAACATAAATTAAAGAGCTCTCTCATTTGCATAAGGAATGTTCTTGTATTCTTCTGTGCTACATTCTTTGTCACCAGACTTAATCTGATTGTAACATCAGCAAATATTTATATTAAAATAAAAACTGATAGGCTCCCAATAGAAATTTTCCCCTTAAAATTGTTGTTGTTATTGTTATTGTTGATTTAATCTTTAATTCGATTCACAGTATGGGACTGGTAAAAACTTAATGGTTCAAATCCTAACCAAGCATCAAAAAGCTATTAAGGTAACCTCTGAGTATACAGGCAGTTCTGAGTAAGGTGTTGTTGTTTTTTTTGCAAACTCAGAATATTCAGGTCTCATAAGTTCTAAATTTCCATGTATCCAGGCAACTCTTTCGGTATAGCTCCAAGGTCTCCTATTACTATTGATACAACCATTGATTTTTTTCCCCTCCACAATAGCTGAACTTCTACTTTCTGATCATGGTATTTCATTATTTCTAGCTGTTTTTTTTCAATTCGTGCATCATCTGATATTGCAATATCAATGAACCAGACTTTTTTTTTTTCCACAATAGTGATGTCAGACACGTTGTGGGTCCATGTGTCTGTCTGTGTTTGGATTTGAAATTCCCACAACATATTAACTTGTTCATTTTCAATTTGGTGTTCCCAGTAATTTTTGCCACATTCAAACCCAAACCTCTGGCAAAGCTTCCAATGTATGATTTTTGGCAACTTGATCATGACATTGTAGATAATCAGTTTATGAGATTTTTCTGCAGCTACTGTTTCATCTTTCTCGTTGCATAAGCAGCATTTGTTGTTGTTACCGACATGCTGAATTTTTACTTTCATGGAATTGGGCAGCCAAAATGAAGCCTTCAGTTTCTTTCTTCAGCATCCCTGATACCAATCATTTCCATGTTAGTTTTGTATCTACCTTTCTTTCAAAGTCCTTCAGATATTGACTATGCATAGGCTTCTTTTTCCAGTTAGAAACTCAATGCTCAATTGTTTCCTTTTGATATTCTGCTTTCAATCTTGCTGTTTTCAAGAGGTTTTTCTGTTCACTTCCTTCAGGAGAGGCTCTTTTGCTTTTTTTATGTAGTCATTTAAGCTGTGTTTTTCTTCTTTCACAGTTTGTTTCACCTGTAAGAGTCTTCCGCCACTGTAAAATCTAGGCAAGTGCAATGAATCAATATTATTTTTTGGGTACAGAGCATGGTGCATTGTCATTAGTTTTCTTGTCTTTCAGTCCAAGTTATCAAGTTCTAGCTGAGTTCAATCAATTATTCCAGCTGAGTATCGTATTACAGGTGCTGCCCAGGTATTAATTGCCTTTTATGATATTTCCTCCACTTAGCTTTGATCTCAAGATTTTCCAGACTCACTTTATGTATTTATTAAAGTAGCTTCCTTGATTTGGTTCTGCAATAGGACAGAGGCTACCAAAACTTCTAAGAACTTGTACCCTTCTTCTTGTGTTACTGTTTTTATCAACTCTTCATTTTCAAGTTCGAATCTATCATCTTCAACAATTTTTCCTTCCTTAACAGCAATTGTTGCACATTTGTCAATGCCAAATTGCATTTCATTGTCTCTGCTAAACTCCTCAGTGCTTTTTAGCAGTGAGCTCAACTCAGCTTTTGTTTTTCCAAACAGTTTTAAATCATCTATGTAGAGCAAATGGGAAATTTTCAAATCTTTTTAGCCAATAGCTCATAGCCACAGTTTACTATTATTGTTGTTGTTGTTGTTATTGTTGCTGCTGCTGCTGTTGTTATTGCTATTGTTGTTGATCACATGGTCAGCCTGGTGTTTAAACTTGGCATTTTATCCACTTATCAAGTCCTTTTCAAGGTCCTGGGATAGGCAGATGTGTTCTTTGAAGATGTTAAAGATATTTCCTTAGGATGTTTTGCAATTGATGATTTTGTCAATGCCAACAATGTTCAATTGGTGCTCCAGTTGCTTTGGGATTGTATCATATCCAAAATGCCTAGCACTATTAGTACTATCTTTACTTTCTTTTGCCACAATCTTTCCGTGTATTTTGTGGACAGTGTATAATTAAAACAAAATCTTTTAAACAGAACCTTAAAAAACATTAAAATAAATATAAACAAAGCCATGGAAGAGTACTTTCATGGTCTTACATACAGTATAGCCATTTTGTGGACTTTTACTTCTTTGGGGCATTTAATTATCTATCCAAATTACTGGTTTAATTCTGGATTTGTAGTTCATCTGACTCAAATTTTTATTAAACATGTTCAGTTTCAATTAAATAATAGTATAATGAAAGGGTTGTATTTCTTGGTAAATAATTTTTAATTAATTGCATAATTAATTTTTAATCAATTAAAACCTGAAGTCCAAACTATGTTTACAGAAAATGTTAAAACGTTTCATTGAAAAAGTAATGATCAAGTAACTTTCACTATTCTCCTGACAAAAGTCACAAACCACATATTAATATTTAATCTGAATTAGGATGGCTGGCCTTAAATTACACTTCTTTTCATTGATATCATAATACAGTATACTGCAACGGGTTATTCATCTGAGGGGCAGCTTGCAAAGTCTATACCATGTTCATCTAAACTTTGAAATGTTACTTATACTCTATACATAAAATCCATGCTTTGAAGATAGTCACAGTGTAATGACAAATGTCAATGGCAAAGATCTACTAAACTTATATGATATCTTGGGATTTTCATTAATGCCTGAAGAAAATTTCTGGTTATTTATTTATTTGTTGGAATTTCTATGCCTCCCCATTCCCAGAGAACTCCGGGCGGCTTAATATTCTAGCCTTCATTAAAATCATGTTTCACACATCTAAGAGTTATGTGTATGTTACTATAATAACAAAAAAATCATTGTCCACTCCTTTTTCTTCTTACCTAATAAGTTGTTGCTCTTTAAACTTAAGCATATTGTAAATGCCCTGGAGAAATTTGCTAACACCTGTTAAATAGCTACCTGATTCTGCCTAATTGCTTAAAACTTTTAAAAAGGGAAATGCTTATTTCAATTTGGCCTAAGCCTTCCTGGTTGGTTTTTCACCAGCTTAGCTCTATTCTCATGCCACCAGATGGGTAGGCTGTTCTGCTCAGAATAAATATATTCCTTCTTGGTGACAAGGATATCACCACCTCAGAAATTCAGTTACCATGCCTGTATTAAAGAGCACATATGATTGGTGCTATTCCAGGCCAAAGGGAGCCCAAGAGACATGTGTGGCATCACTTCCATCTCTTTAAAACAACTTTGAAACAGTGTTATGGTGACTAGATATCCAGCACATGTCTATGCTGCAAAGGTTATATTATCTTGGAGCAAGTGTCTCATGCTTTCCACAAACTTTTCAAATAAATTATGTGCAATAGTTGAACCCTGCTTGCTTCTTTCACGTTTACATTACAGGAAGTCTATTTTCTATTTTAATGCACAAAATATGTCTAAGGATTCCATTTTCTATATCTATTGACTTTTAAACATTTTGTGTTGCTGCCGACTCAATCGATGTTGTTGGGCAGATATAAGAAATGCCAGCATCGTCAAATGGGAAGTCTATTTCCAAGTCTATTGACTGGGGCAGAAATTAACTGAGAAATGGCATAAAGATTATTTTTTTTAAAAAACTTGGCCTTGCGTTTCTTATATGAAACACAAATACAATCTTTGGCTGCAAAGCCCAATTATGCAGCATCTCTGTCTCCATTCATTTAACTCCATACAAAATATGGAGTTTATTATATTGCTTTTGCAAAAGTCTAATTTACACAGAATAAACTTCATTTGGTTTCCATTTATGCCTGATTCTTGACATTTTTATTGAAGCCAACTCTTATACTATGTAACTAGGATTTAGGGCTTAACATATTATACAAACTCAACTGACTCTAGTTCAACCAATAAACCATATTTAAACATTTGTAGCACAGTGTGCATGCTTGGTATGTTATCCTGGAGAGACAGATATAAATAATCATTTATTTAGCGAGTAGTATTCTATTGTTCCATTTAATCACTTTGTTATACCATTGTAAAAAAAAAAACCCTCTAACCAACACATGTTTTCCTAATTAAAAGATCAATGATAAAACAAATTGTGTGTTGAAATAATCTGTTCTACCAAGCTTATCTTGAAAGGAGACCAAATGGAGAAAGGTTCTTTTATTTTAAACCAGGCTGCTAAGAAACATAGAGTAAGTTAAGAGAGATTTGCACTTTATACTGCAAGAATTTTAGAAGGTTAGGCAGATTTTTACTTTTCATAAAAGATAGGAGTAGCCTGAGGAAATCCAGGAAGTTAGCTGTTTAATTACTCCATCAGCCCCCATAAAAAAGAAGCAAATGAGCAACAACAATTCTAAGTAAAAAGGCCAACTATGGAATCCTTCTAAATTGATTCATTCCACTTACCAACCTCTCCAGTTGTTCAGATCAATGTGAAAAAAATTGAGGTTAATTTTCCAAGTGTCTGCATATCAGTAGATATGTCAGATAGTCATTGTAGTTCTATCATAAGCATTCACTATAGAAGTAAGCACTCGATTTGGGTGTAGTGCAATGTGTGAATTCTCCCACTGTCATTTGTAAGCTGTAGTTTGCTAGCTAGTTTTATAACTTTTGTTAAAACCAATTATGACTTGGCCCAAATGGGAATTCAGGCCACCCAAAAAATAAATACAATATACATATAAACAGTTTGTGTACTAGAATGCTTTCTGTGCTGCAAAATGCCCTTTGAATCCAATTTTTTAAAAAATTTCTTGCAGAGGTTTCTCAAGAAAAGGATAGCAAAAAAAATCTGGTGTGGTTCTCTTGATGGGGTGAAATCTCCAGCTAGATTCAAGGGAGGTGTTGAGAGGAGACTGAGCTTAGAGTGCCTGTGCTACAAAAAAGCATCATGGGCCTGACCTCTCTCAGAACCCCTGAAGTGTTACCTAACTGTTCCCAAAGGAATGCAGTCAGTCTGGCGAGATTCTTAAATCATAGGTGACTAACACTAAAGCTTCTGCCTGAGATTTATGAGTGGTTCTGGTTGCTGGTGCCTGACATTAAGTTTCCTTAATACCTACAACATCAATCATGATGCCATATTTGCAGTCAAACTACTGATCCAGAAATATTCAGCAGAGCATCTAGGAAGTCACATCTAAGAAAGAAGCTGTTAGTTTCTGAGTTCCATTCCAGAGGTATGCTGCTCTTGTCCATCTGAGTTTTTCAACATAATTTATTCAAAATGGCTATATTACATAGTCCTATCACTCTTTAATTCATGATCTGTTTTATAAAGGAAGCATTTGTTAGAAGAACTATCACATATGTAGATCCCTGCCATAACAAACTTCATTTCATATGCAAAGTATATAAATGCCAAAGGTGCCTTTGCTTCAAGACATTTGCACTTGGTTGTGTGGGTATCAATACTAGAAAGGTTGTATAGATGAATCTGCTTCTTTTTTTTTTGCTGTTCAGGGATGCTGCAGTGTGCATTACAATCTCCACCAAACATATTCACCCAAAGAATATGATTGTTTTTATGGGAAGGAAATTATCACCTGCAAGCTATCAGCAAGCCAAGTTGCACATTCAGGAGAAGGAGAATTTCTGCTCTGCTCCATTTCCAGATTGAAGGAAAGGCATTCAATAAAGGAAACTTTATTTCAGGGGTGTCAAACTCATGGCCCGTGGGCCAGATGCATCATTTGCTGTCCCCGGCCCCGCCCAGTTTAGCAAAGGGGAAAAAAGATATGTCATGTGATGCCATCAAGACGCCGTGAGTTTGACACCCCTACTTTATTTGAATGCCTTTCATAATATGTGGTTATCCTCAAGTTGCTTTACAGACCTGGCTTTCATGGTACAAAGCTGCAATGAAGCCCCCTCCCTTTTTTTTTAATTTCAAAGGATGGGAAACTCTGGAAGGCAATGCTAAGGTGCATTTTTCTTTCCCTATTTAACCAATACCATTGCCCCCCCCCCAGAGTTTTCCATCCTCTGACATTTCTTTATTTTCTTTGAATGAATATGATTGGTGGAGATTGTGATGCACACTGCAGCATCCCTAAACAACAAAAAAGGGAAGCAGATCCATCTATACAACATTTCTAACATTGATACCCACACAACTTTATCAAAAAGTGTCTGGACACTCATATAGAACAATCAACACAAGCTGTGAAAAAGATAACACTGCCATACATAAAAAATATCTCAGAAACCAGTAACAAACTATTACAACCTCATGGCATCACTGTAGTACACAAACCAATAAAGCCCTCCAAAACATCCTAAATAAACCAAAAAACCCAGCAGATCCAGAAAAAAAATAATCATCTACAACATATAGTGTAAGGACTGTAACAGTCATTATGTAGGACAAAAAATTGGCAGAAGACTAGCAGAGCACATCCATGAGCACAAACTTACAGTCAGAAAACATGATGAAAACTCCTTAATTTCACAACACATGGACAGACTTAACCATAGTTTCAAGTGGGAAATTGTGAGTATCCTAGACAAAGCTGAGTCCAAAAACACTAGGGAATTCCTGGAGCTTGACATTCAGACAAATCAGCCATCAACAGGCACATAGAGATAAACAACATATAGATATCATTCAAAAGAAACAAAAAGCCAAAAAGGAAACTAAAAGACCAAAACACCTCCTTACTAGCAATCAACATCCAGAGAAGAAGAGATTAACATAATCAAGAAGACCAACAATCAAAAAGTAAACAATACCTCAATCAAGGAACTACTAATTTAGACAACCAAGGTAGCAGTAAAGAACAGCCCAATCAAGGAGTCATCAAGAGCACTCCCACCAACGCTTAACAGGGCAAGTCACTGGTGTATAAAAAGAGTAAACCCCAACTCCCTACTAGCACTGATGATGTTACGCTAATGAAAACAACGAAGCTCAAAGAGTACCACAGATCCTACAGTTCAACCCTGAGTTACAAATATTCTCTTTCATCAGATTGTGATGTAAATGATTCTGCCACCAAAGTGCAACTCAATTATGCTATTTTTTTTAGGTCTTCCCTTCATTACTATTTAAAAATTAAGGAGGAAGCCCAAGATACCAGACCCCACATTTAACATTAAATAACATATTATTTGCAACACAGATTATTTTTTTTATCTGACACCTACTTTTTTGCCTGAAAGGACAATACGTTCTCAGATCATTATGACTCTTTTTTAATTCCTTTGTTCTAATTTTTATAGTTGTCATTTCTAATCAAAATATCAATTGGCTCTAGAACAGTGTCTAATGAATCAGAAAAATATTGAATCCCACAGTTCAACCCTCATGAAAATATCCCAATGCCTATTGTAAAACAGATTATTTTAATCATTAAAGTAGTCATTATATAAGTTGTAATCAGATCCTACAGAAGGAATATAAATAGGAAGAAATAATTTAGTGGGAACAATATCTCAAGTGGAAATTCTTCTGTAGCCCAATAGGTCTTCATGGTAACACTATTTTTCTTATATTTTATGGCTTAACATTAAGAAGCTAAAACAATAGTTTAGTAAATAGGTACTGTATGCCAAGTTTGTAACATTTGTTTTTAAAAGTAACATATTAATAATAAATCAAACTTTCTTGCCACTTATGAACTAGTCCAGGAAAATTGTATCTTTACTTCAACCCCTGTTTGGCCTTCTTTACAAATATCCTTGTTATGATGGCTTAGTTTGTTCAAATATTGTCAGATTTGGCATGTCTAGCCATCTGAATGTTTATTGATTCTTCTCTGTTCTTTCCAGTTCTGTTGCATAGTGTTTTCTTAAGTGGGCCATGCAATTTGCAGAAAATGTATCTTTATTACTTGTGGTGCTTGGCCATATTGCTTTGCTAAATATAAAAATGGTGCCTGGAAGGGAACAAAGCCATTATGTGGCATAAATGAAAGGACAGAGTGCTGTTACTAATGTGTGTGCAACCAGAAACTGAAAAGGCTGCTAGCGTCACACCCAAGTGATAGACTGTGCTGCTTATGGCAACATAAAATGGCTCCAACAATAGCAGAAGAAAGAAAAGCAAATTGCTGTTGCAGTGGGGGGGGGGGGATATCAAAGGAAAGAGCCAGGAGCATTCTCCAAAATGCTTCACTACAAGAATCTTTACCACCCCAAGCTGAGGCAATCAAGGCTAATGGGCACATTAGCAGACTGAAGATTATATTTCAAAAGAACCGTGTAGCAAATCACACCCTGCAGCTTCAGGGCCATCCAACCCCCAAAGCCCAGAAAAGCCACTCACCTGGCCCCTCTACCACAGAAGGACAGCAGAAAGGCTCATAAACAACACAGGCAAAAATTTACTAGGGGGCTGCAAATGAGCATCTAACGGAGCTGTTAAAAAAAGTTACTTTCTGAAGAAGAAATATGGCTCTTCGGGTTTTATGGTCCTTCTTCTGAATGCTCTTGCTCCAACCCTATAAATCCAGGTTTCCAGATTAAAGGGAAAGCCATCTTGTCCCCTGCTAAATAATACACGCCGTGAAGTGATTTTGCTGCAAGGCATGCACTAACTCATTCTTCCCCGACTCTCATGCAGTTTAAAAACTCACTTAGCTTAGACATCTCCAATCAGATTTCACTACGTTAAATCAGAATCCTTTCTGTCCTTAGCTAGTATGTTTATGTCACATTAATCAGATTTGATCTGGAGTACTAAGTTCTAGATGCTAAGAATGACATTGCTAACCAGGAATGCATTCAGAGGAGGACAGTGGTGATAGTCAGGAATATGGAAAACAATCCCTTGGGGAAAGTTCAAAGGAATGTGAAATGCCCAGCCCGAAGAAGAGAAGAATTTTCAAATATGCAAGGAACTGGAGTTTAGGAAGATATTAGACTTGGGGAACTATCTAAAATCTTGGACATGAAAAAGGATATTTGAAGGAGTAGAGCCAATTGTCTACTTTCCCCTTTATATCCCCTTGATTTATATCATACATTGCAGTATTTTGCTAAGAAAATTACATGGAGATGTCAAAAGTCGAGCTTAGTAGGAAGGAATCTTTAATCTGTTTACTAGAAGTATAACTATTTAAATAATCAATCAATGAACATCATCAAATAGAGATGTACTAGTACAGCATAGTTTAATCTGCTAACACAACTGATATAAATGACAGTCAACACTCTAGATTTGATATGTCAACATGGAAGGGCAAATCTTAAACATTTGGTGAAGTTTTCAGTAGCTTTCAGTGGTTAAGACCACTTAACAATATACTTGGAGAGATAAATAAGCTCACTTCACCCTTGTCAGTCTTTAACTAGTTCATGAACATAGTGCAGTTGTTAGAAAGCAGATAATTAGACTTTAGGGTTGTTGTTGTTTTCATTAACCTGAATGAAAATTAATTCATGTTTGCCTCTAGGGAAGCTGCATCCTCCATTTGTAGGCTTTTTGTGAGTAATTCCAGCTGAAATAGCTAAATTGTACAAGAGCTTGTTTAATTTGCTATAAGCTGATTCATGCAAATTCACACAGTTCTTGTCCCATTGTGTCCCATGTATGCACATAACTCTGGTTTCACAGCAATTAAATAATAATGAAACAAAACCTTAATTTTAGGGAACCCAATTTCATTATGATTTTAATTATTACTATTGATAGTTAAATAGATTAGAGGAACTAAACAGATCAGAATGTTAGGACTCTTCGCAGTGTGTGGCTGTTATGGTTCTTTAATTGTTGCCCCAAGACATCAAATAACCTACCGTGTTTCTCATAAAACAATGCCCCCCTAAAAAAGAAGGCCACACCCTGATTGGTGCACATTTGGTGATATTAAGGCCCGCCCCCCAAATTTGTGCCTATTTAAGCGCACGTGCAATATGCTCGCCTAGCCCCCCCACCTCGCTTCTTTCCTGCCCAAAACAGCAACTTTGTCTCTCCTCCAAACTCTGTTCTGATGGAGAAAAGCAGAAATAAGGAGCCTACAAGGCTTCCCATCAGAATCCACCCACTCAGTCAGCCCCGGCCCTGCCTCGCCTTGGCTGTTCCGGAGAAGGGGCTGTGAGGAGCCCAGGAGTGGTGCACACCGCCTCCCCCCCAGCATCTTCCCCCAGCATCACCCCTAGGCTCCTCGCAGCCCC
>JANHJO010011066.1:152160-167253 GCA_032468235.1 Pseudoxyrhopus heterurus
GTGCTCAGTGAACTGACAAAGCACCCTTTCCCACCCAGGAGAAGCAATCCTTAGATCCATTTGCACCACTTAAAGATGCCATCTTGTCTCACTCACCTCACAAGATCCTAAGGAAATCATCCAGATTTAAAGAAAGATCACATGCCCCCAGAAAGGCAGTAAAAAAATTAGCTCCAAGCTTGCATCCTACCCCAAAAGGACAGTGCCAGGAACCAGTAAAGCAGTGTGAAAAGCTTAAAATAACCCTTCCTCTTTAAGAAAGCCAAGCCCCTAATAAAAGTACCAGCAAAGGAGGGGGAAAAACTCCAGAGAAGCAGTTCAGGCTACATTAAATCTGGGCATACTGCCAAGAACCATTAGCTGTTACATTGTAACAAGGTTTAACCACAGAGGCAGTTTCTGAAAACACTTAACCAGGGCAATGAAGATAAGGATTAGGCTAGAAACAACACACACAGGCACAGCAGAATGTCTCCTTCTTGCCTTCCTGATAGGATTAACTGTAACATGGGAAAAACAAAGGCTGTTTCTTCCAGCAGCCGGTTCTCTGAACTGCTCAGAAAGTTAGTTAACAGTTCGCCCCGAGAGAACTAGCTGAATCACACCACTGATCCTATCTAGAAAACTATTCCAAAATAACAAAACCATTAATATTTAAGCAATAATCAGCTTGAATCCGTGAATTGTAAAATGAAAGATTCTTCACTGAAAATTACGATCTAAAATCAGTCACATACTCCAGACAGTTGTTCCCTGTGAGGAGACTTCAAGACAGCAGTCTCTAGTGGAATTTTTACACTGGGAAACAAGGGAATAGCCATCTTGCTCAAACCAGTCAGAACCTTTAAAAAGACACTAGGTCTGCATACTTCTTTTTCAAATCCTTAATAAAATATTTAACTACAAAATGGAATAAACAGCAAAAAGCTAACTATAACTTTGATTTTACAAAAAGTTATAAATGGATTAAGGATGCAGATATATTTGAAGTGAAATTTTGGCATTAATTGTAAAAATATGGAAAATTTGATCTGTTTTGAAATTGTTCTACAACAAAAGAAATAAAAAATGTGTAAACATTGGATGCTCAAGGGAATGAACGATTATAATTAAAAGAGAAAAATATATAAACCTGATTAACAGCTGCAGAATGATGCAAACTATAACCTTGAATGGTATTTTTAAAAAGTAGATTCAGAAGTTAAAATCAATAATATCATTAGTAATATTTGCTTTTATGCTTAGCTTGTGTCTAAAAATGTTTTGGAATAAATGGCAGAAAAACAGCAGGTTTTATCTGACAAAACAGTGACTGAGTGGGCAATGAAAATGGATCTATAAATGATAAGCTAAAAGAATAAAATGGAAATAGATATTCCACTGGGCATAGAAAAGAAATTGGTTGATGTTTAAAAATCAAAAGGCAGTTACAAATAATAAGTTAAGTATGTGATCTGGATAATTCTTTTATACTGAATTTACAAAAGAGTCTTGTTAAAGCTTGGAGGAATCTTGTGTGAAAAAGTAAAAAATGAAATCAAGTTCTATGACATTACATGAATGGACCAATGATTAAGATTGTTAGAAATAAAAAGATGGAATATAAAGTTGGTTTATTTGATCAAAATTAAAATAGTGATGTTGTTATTCTGACAACAGTTAATAAACTTTTGCTGACACCATGACTGAAATGATAATGCTTTATGAATTTCTGAATAGATAAAAGATGTGAATGTGATGAAGCAATCATTGGTTGTAAATTCAGAGGAGGTGAACCGAAATTGTTTATATTTGTTGTGATGAAGATTACAGTAGAAGTCATTTCTTTATATATTTGTTTTCTTTACTATTTTCTTTCTTGTTTCTTTCTCTCTCTCTTTCTCTCTTTTGCACATTTTACCCTTTCTATTCTTTATTACTGTTTGTTTTAGTTTTTTATTATTGCAGTTATAATATTTAATTTTTCAAAAAAAGAAAAAAAGAAAGAAATACAGTGGTAACTTCTGCCAATCTTCGAATTGTTGGTTCAAGTAATTGAATTGAATTAGAAGCCTCCACATTGATCTAGATGATTTGGAAACTTCAGTGCTTATACAGAAATGGTTTTATTCAAAATAGAATCTGACTTGATTTTATCCAATAATTAGATTTGGCTATCTCAATTTAATTAGTGATTCAAATTGAATTGGAAGAAAATTTAAATTACATTGACCCAAAATTGAATTTACACGATTCATACAACCATAGTCTCCATTTGATGTCTCCAATTGTAGTCCTGTGTGACACCATTTTTTTTTATTTAAGTGGCATGATGTGAAAACAAGGTCTTTCATATGTCATCTGGGAAATCATGACAGTCCCAAAAACTGAATAGCTCTTCTTATTTAATTTATCCAGTCCAAATTTTGCCCTCTTCATTTTTAATCAAAGGACATTTTCCATGAGTAGGCTGGAAGGGATTTAAGATTAAAAAATTAGGAGGGAAAAGCCAAGAGCAAAGACATAGTCAATACTATGTTGAGAAAACATAACTGGAACTGTGTTTCCATTTTTTTTCCAGTATTACACTCATGCTTTCACAGCATTAGGAAAATAATCTAGAATATCCCATCCTACAATGATGCCATACAGCTGAAATGATATGTAACTAATATTTTACATACATTTTTTAAACAATTGCCACATCTTGAGATATGAGATGTCTAAAAGAGAATTGCCCTAGAACTGTCAAAAGTTTAAATAATAATAAAAAGTAGCCCACTAAAGAAAAAAACAACCTTCTTTACTCTTTAATTAATTTTGTAGCATGTCCATATATCTCATTAAAATGTTGCTGAAGGGGAAATCTAGTTATAGGGTTCTGGATAAGATTTATATTATATCTAGTGCAATTTATGAGAATATAGCCATTGCAATAAATTGGTGCAAATGCTACAACCATGTGATGATGTAATTGCAGAACATCACATTCTTATTTAAGATTGTATTTTTATTTACTACCTATTGTTTCTTATCACTATCCTGCCTTTCCAGATACACATCTCCTCAGGAATATTAATAATAATAAATAACTTTTTTATTGAGCAAATGGTGGTGATGACTTTGGATACGGCCCTGGAAGATGAAATCCAGCTGGAGGATGTTTCTGGGTGGCATCATCTGTATTCCTCTTCCTTTCTCTCTGGGGATCCTTTCCATAGGGCAATTGACAGCATGGGTTTTTCTATTAGAAGGGGTTGAATCCAGCTAGAGCAGCCAAAGGCCAATTATTCTTATTCCAAGGAACAGAACTTATATAAATCGATGAGCAGCTCAACACTTAGTTTGGACTATTTGGAAAATGATGTCAGAACTTTGAAATAAAACTGAAAGATTGTATATTTAAGACTATCTGAGGAGTCCGGAAAAATTCTCCTGAATTCCAGAACCTTCTTCCCTGGACCTTCTCCCTATTAATCTTCACACCACAAGCTTCACTCCAGAAACAAAAGCCCAATGAACTGTGGGAGAAGCAGTTCTTCCAAAGAGTCTCACAATTACTTTTGCATTATGATGTTAGCTAAATGAGATAACTACAAGGTAGAATATTCTTAGACTGAAGGAGACAAATATTTTAACAGGAGGAATCCTTGGTGTTTTCATATGTACTCGACTAGCACTGATGATGTTACAGACATCAGTGATATCTACAAGAAAACAACCAATCTCAGAGCACACTAAGTAGCCCTCATTCCTACCCTGAGCTGTGCTACAAATATTCTCTTTTATTAATCTAATGAGACTTCCTCTCATCAAAGAATTATCTCAATAGTATTTTCACCCAGGAACTACTGGTGGTGCTATATTATGGTGCTATAATATGTAATACTAAGACTTCTAAAATAACTCTAGAAACAAAGACTAGGCTTTATCCAATTATAAGACTATAGATGGGTTTATGTAGCCTTGAGGAAACGACATACTTTTATTCATCTATATAACTGATGATTTCTTGGCAGGCCAAGTTTAGTTCTCTTCTATATTGCTTCAGAAGGTTTTCTCTAATATTAGCCTGTTCAAAATTTAGATTGGGTACATGTTTATTTATAAATAAATAAGTAACTGTTCTTTATCATGGGATATATAGCTTTGGGACACTACAGCATCATGTATCTCTCAAACTAATTTCCCATAATGTTTTGGACCTTCAGTTACCACTATAGGTAGGATTGGGGAAGGCTTTGGTTGGAAATTCTGGAAGCTGCTATCCTTCAACATAGACAACAGTGAGCTTAATGGATCAGTGGTATAAATCAGTGCAAGCACAGCTTCCATTTTAATCTTATTTAAGCTGTTCCTGCAGAAGACATTATACTTTGCTATTAGCCTCTAATTCTAGTTTATTTATGTGTTTAATTTATATATTTATTAAATTTATATGTCACTCATCTTGCTATATTACGGAGTTAGGAGAGATTTCTCCTACTCTTCAATGGAATAGTTAGTGAAGTCATATACGAATTCAAGATGAGATACATTCAACATATTATTCTTATTATTGCAGTATTGTGGCTTCCTGAGTGAAACATTAATCCATTTCAGAACTAGTTCATGGCTATATTTTCATAATATTGCCATGATGTTCGATAACTAAACAATCCTCAATGGAACACTTACATTTCCAGGGAGAGAATACACATATGGCAATACAACAATGCAAGCAGATGGTGAGAAGTGTGGATTTCATTTAGGAATTTTGTTAAAAATCATAGAATATTGATTGGTTGTAGATCAGCTGGTATACCATTTAGGCAGTTGTAAGATGAATTTCTTAAATATAAGTAGCAATCATCACTCCATATTAATTCTAATGTTCTGTCAAACATAAATATTGATCATCATTATCAAAACATGACTAATCTCTCCCTTAAAATTTCTTCCGTAAAAATAGCGCAGTTGTGAAAACAAATTTCACTTCTGCTCAGAACAATTAGATTAGCTATTGGACAGATCTTTCTTCACAGATAAAATTAATCTATAAATCATCATCAAAGCAAGTTAGGGAAACTAGGAACATACATTATTTTGGTTTGAGAGAATTTGCTCAATGCTTTACATTGAGAAAAAGAAAAATGGAAGTACACCATCAACATGGGAATCACATCCTGAAGATTATAAATTCAGAAACAGGAAAAAACAAAACAAATGTGGGTATGATTTAAGAAGTAAATATGGTTACATATATTGTGTATATGGATCATATCCAGGTTGTTCAGCAAGTGATTGAAAGGTACAATGTGTACATCATGCCTCTGTGCCTGGCTTTCATTGACTATGAAAAGGCATTTGACTCAGTATTCCAGCAAGCAATAATTAAGACATTGCTCAACTAAGGTGTAGAAACTGCTTACATAAACTTACTACAATCAATTTATGAAAAAACAATGGCAACAATTTGCCTTAATGATCTTAAAGTGGAAATCAACATAGAACAAGGTATATAACAAGGCAATACAATATCGCCAGTCCTTTTCTCAGCTTGCCTTGAAGAAGTATTTCACAAACTAAAGGGCAAAAGATGGAATAAAAATCAATGGCACCTATTTAAATCATTTAAGATTGGAAGATGATGTTGTTCTCTTCTCACAAGACCCAAAAGAGCTACAAAGACACATACAAGAGCTAAACAAAGCAGGAGAACGATTTGGCTTAAAAATAAACCTGAAAAAATATATCTAAAGAAGAACTAGATGTAGTAGACCACTACATATTCCTTGCCCAATGGATCTCAATGGACTGTTATACCATAAAGGAAACTGAATGGTGTATTAAATGTGGTTGGCAGGCATTTGGCAAGCTAAGCCTAATTTTCAAGAACAACCTCCCCCTATGCCTGAAGAGAAAAGTTTTTGATCAGTGTGTGCTACCTGCTGTAACATATGCCAGTGAAACATGGACATTAACCTCACAATCGATACAAAAGCTACAAGTGGCATAAAGAGCCATGGAAAGATACATGCTCAGCATTACAGGATAAGATAGGAAGACCTGCACATGGATTAGCGAACAAACAAAAGTATACAATACTTTCAAGAGAATAGAAGAATTGAAATGGAAATGGACTGGTCACATAGTAAGGAGAACTGATGGCAGCTGGACCAAGGCAGTCCTAGAATAGCTTCTACTTGATAAAAGGTTTCCATGAAAGAGACCTAAAACAAGATGGATCGACAACATCAGCAACTATTGCTGACCCAATTGGCAAAAGTAAGCTCAAGACCGTACAGGTTGGAAACATGCAGAAGAGGCCTTCATCCTACATTGGATAGACAATGGCTAAAATTGTGATGATGATAATATTTTGTTTTAAGAGCTTTCTAAACAATCTATGATACTCTCTATTTCCTTCATTTAGAACATTAACATGTTTCCAGTTCTGAAGGTCTCCCCTAGTGTTGTCAAGGAAATCCAGCAAGTCATTTATTACTCACCCACTTCCATCATAAAAAGAAAATCCTAAATGGTTTTCCAATTGCTCCAAGGAAAAACTAGAGAATCCTCATTGTTGAAGACAATTCTGGTCTTTAAATTAGAATCCAAAGGACATTTTAATGAATTATTTAAGTCTTGGAACTTCCATTTCAGTAAATCAGGTATTTAATATAAGCAAACAGTAAGGAGTGTTATTTGTGAAGGTTATAGACGTGAATGAATTGTTGAACATGGCCACAATGCACAGCCCTTCTCTTGCTCAAAAGAAAGGTCAGAATTTCCTACATCCTGAGCATATTAAGACATGCTGTTTCTTGGCAGCAAGATTTGATGCAATCTGATTTGCATCCATTTGAAATTCCTTTCCTAACATTTTAAACATCAGTAACATTTAATCATTAAACTAAAACCTCAGACCATTTAAGATGTAGATCTTTGGTTTCTAAGACCACTGTAGTCTGTTTTACTTCCTTTGGTTCTGCTCTAACCAATTGGAACAGTTGCTTTAAAATGTCCTCAAACTGCAAGACTATGCTACCTTTTTTGTAGTAATTTTATTAAAAATTACAGTGGCAAGAATAAAAAGGAATGCAAGCTTAGAAAAAGGAATAAAAAGAAAAATAAGTACATAAAAGAAAAAAGAAGGAAAAAGAAAAAAGAAAAAGTAATATAATATAAAAAATAAAATAAAATTATAAAGAAATAAATACAAGTATAAAGTTTTAGTAACATCACCTTTTTTTTAAATGAAGCAAATGATCCCTTCTTCCCATATCCCATTACTTAGCTATAAACAAGTTATAAAGTCTTGATATTCAGTCCTAATGAATGTTGTAAAAGTCCATTAAGAGTTACCAGAAATAACAACATATATATTTTATATGTGTTATTATTTGTATGTGCCCTTTAATTATTAAAATATCAGCCAGTTTCATTTGTAAATTTAGTCTAACATTATTTTCCGTATCATTCTTGTAGTCTGACTTTTCAGATCTACATTCAAATCAGCCAGTCTCTCTTTTATCTAGTAAGAATTGTTCCTTTTCTGTAACTTATTTTGAATCCATTTTTATAATAGCAGACATTCTTAGGAGTAATTTCTGAGTGTGTTGTTCCCAAATATCCTTAAATTCTTCCACAGTCAGATAATATTGCTCATTCTATAGTAATAGCTCTCTTCCCCTTTACTCACAATCTTTAGTCCTTTCTGGTTCCCTCTAGGTAACATTTAATGCTCACTTTTATATTTTGTTTCTAATCAACAATATTTTCCCATGGAATGTGTCTTGTAGTTAGTTTCAAAATCTTCATGTATAAACAACCTGGAGGAAGTGTTCTTGTAATTAATCTAAAAATTTTATTTCAAGTCCATCTGGCCTCTAATCCATTTATAACTTCCCAAAATCAATTTTCTACTGACCCTTTTGTTGTTTATTAAAAAAAAAAATTAAGTCCTTAAACTTGCACGAAACTTCTTTCATCAAGGGTAGAAAACTCACCC
This sequence comes from Pseudoxyrhopus heterurus, assembly GCA_032468235.1. Classification (NCBI taxonomy): domain Eukaryota; kingdom Metazoa; phylum Chordata; class Lepidosauria; order Squamata; genus Pseudoxyrhopus; species Pseudoxyrhopus heterurus. Next base: position 160,133 of record JANHJO010011066.1, read on the forward strand.
AGTGTAATGGAACGTGCCTTTCCAAAGGTTCTGAACATCCAAAAACTCAGTGCTATCAAACATGTCAATCCAAAGGATCCCAATAGCTGAATAACAGTTAACAAGCACTTTCTTAAAGGGATTAGAAAAGGAAGAATGTAAAACTTGGGTTATTTTAAAGGTGCCAAATGTGGTTGGAGCAAGATGGCTCTTCACTGCCTTCTAATCTTTCTGAAGACTCCTCTCTTGTTGTCTCCTCAGGTAGAGTGATTCTGCTACAGTTGTTGGTCCCACTTTTAGCAGAGCCATCTTTAGTTCACCATTTTTTCACATGTTTGGCACAAGGCTGTTACCTCTTTGACAAAGAAGTATAATGATATCCACAGTATGCCATCTACTAAGATATTTTATAGCTGGCTCTTTTTTCAGGCTTTTATTACCTGATTTATAGCCCAACGCATCTTGGTCTTCATTATATGTTAAGCTGATATTCTAAAATATTGCTTCTATTTTTATTTATTTTTGCATTAATTTGTGAATATAGCAATAGCAATAGCATTAGATTTATATACTGCTTATCAGTGTTTTACAGCTCTCTCTAAGCGGTTTACAATGTCAGCACATTGCCCCCAACAATCTGGGTTCTCATTTTACCGACCTCAGAAGGACGGAAGGCTGAGTCTACCTGGTGGGATTCGATCAGCCAAACTGCTGATTGGCAAGTCTGCAGAGTAGTCTGCAGTGCTGCATTCTAACCACTGCACCATCGCAGCTCTATAGTGAAACTATATCCCATACAGTATTTGTAATTCCAGCAGCGAATGAATGATTGAAGGTAGCTTTTAAAAATCTATCTGAACCACAACGTTGAATTGTAATAATTAAAGCAGAGAAGAAACAAATCCAATTCCTGAATATCATATGTAAAAAAAAATTTTTTTTGAGACATTTCTGTTCAGGTGTAGGTGTATATTATAAATATTATTAGCACTTCTGAGCTTACCCTGGAATACTGTGTCTGGAATTGAGATACTTCAGTTAGAAGCCATCTTGTGCTACATGAAGACCTGTATGTGACCTGTACAGCAAGCACGGAGGGCTTCTCACAAGAGTCATTTTTTAGCATCCAGCAGAAAAAGAGGGGTTCAGGGCTTTCTACTTAGAAACAGTGCAGATTTTCTGAAGAGCAAAGTACCCTTTGACCATCTAATCCTGACCTACTAAAGATGCATTAATTTGGTACAGACATCTGCATCTTTGCTATTCAAATATTTATGAATATATTCTGGTTTAATACCCATAATACATTTCTCATTTTTGTTCAAAAAATAATAATAAAGAAGTTTGCATTATTTCAAATAGATTTCCCCCCCTTCAGTATAATTGTGCAGTTCAGAGGCTTGGGCTGCCTCTGGGCATTCTGAATTCCGTTTCCCCAAGCAATTTTCTTTCAAGGCTCACAGATGGTGAAGAAAATAAACAAAAGTTCAGGAAGTTGATTCAAAAAAGGCTAAATTATAGAGTTACAAATATTTATATATTTTAGGAATAAATGTTTAGTAGTCTGGATTAAAGATGTGAATTAAGATAGGATCGCCCAATTTCCATTTTCCTCTTTAGAGTTTCTCTGATCTGATGATTTGAAAACAGACCTTTGCTGAGACACAAGAGATCTAGCAAGTTTTTCAAGAATCCTGTGTCTTTCTTAGGACATTTGAGATGCTTTCTTAGAGACCAGAGCACTATACCCTAGAGATTTCAGTCAATAAGAGGTCAATCACCAGGGACCCATCTTTTTTCTAATATAACAAATATGAAACATGGAGGACAATATCAACAAGCATGTTACTTTTGTCTCCTTATTGCCACTGCACCCCACCTATACATACAGGTAGTCCACGACTTATGACCACAATTGAGCCCAAAATGTATGTTGCTAAGCGAGACATTTGTTAAGTAGGTTTTGCTGCATTTTACGATTGTTCTTGGCCAGTTTTTAAGTGAATCACTGCTGTTGTTGAGTTAGGAACAGGGTTGTAAAGTGAATCTGGCTTTCCATTGACTTTGCAAAAGATTATCACATGACCCAGGGACACTGCAACCATCATAAATGTGAGTCAGTTGCCAAGCATCTGAATTTTGACCATGTGACCACAGGGACTCTGAAAACAATCGTAAGTCACTTTTTTCAGTGTTGTTATAGCTTCAAATGGTCATTTCTTTTATTAAACTAAACATACTCAATTCCAGCAACCATTCTTTATATGTTTTAGTCTCCAGTCCCCTAATCATCTTTGTTGCTCTTCTCTGTACTCTTTCTAGAGCACGGGTGTCAAACTCGATTTCATGGAGGGCTGCATCAGGATTGTGTTTGATCTCAGGAGGCTGGGGTGGGTGTGGCCAGCTCGACGTCACTTATGTCAGGGTCGCCTATGGTGGCTCGAGTGCTCTGCGAGAGAAAACAGGCTCCCAAGCTCTGTTTTTGGCTCCGACGGCCTCCTACAACCGTCTCCCAGCAAAAACAGCTCAGGAGGGCTGCATGCAGCCCTCCTGAGCTCCCTTTTCACTGGCAGAGGCACCGCGGGCCAGTCCTTCACTGTTTCCAGGGTGAACCCACGGGCCAGATCTAAGCACCCTGTGGGCTGGATCCGGCCTGCAGGCCTTGAGTTTGACACTCCTGTTCTAGAGTCTCAGCAACTTTTTTACATCGTGGTAACCAAAACTGGTTGCCGTATTCCAAGTGTGGCCTTACCAAGGCATTATAAAGTGGTATTAATACTTCATGTGATCTTGATTCTATAATAATAATAATACAGACAATCCGAAGCTTCTTAACACAGGAAAAGAAAACTTCTGAAAATCCGCAGGCAGGTTTTGCTGCAACTGGGATTAAAGTAACTACAGGAAGTGATACTGGCATGGTAAGCCATAGTCTCCCCCTTGAGTGTACGGGCCAAATGCTTTAGTTGATAAAATCTACCCTCAGCCCCATGAATCAAGCCAAGCAGTGACTGTTTAGCTGCAGGCAGTGGAAAGTTTGTTTCCTTGAAATTCATTTAAACTGCTTCTGTAAACAGAGCAAGGACTGCTGGTCTGAACTCTCAGAGGAGCATGACTCCGTTTTCATAGCTGGCTGATTCTTAGGCTAAGACTGCCCTAAGGTCTCTACAGGCCTCATTACAGTAATGGCCCAACCTTTTGAAAAGCCCATCCCTGGGCAGCTGGCCATAGTCTTAAAACTACCATGGCATGGCAACTGCTTCATAAAGCATAATTTACCTATTAAAAATGATGTGCCCAAATATCCCCCAGTTATGTTCGTGAAAATATTTTCCCACCAATACCTGGGCATTACTACCCTAAAAAAATTAAGTATGAGAGATGGAGCAGCAATAGGGGATTATTCAGGACTAATTTAACTTCTGACATTTCTGACAAAAGCAAGGAGTTTGCCTTGATACTGGAACTATTGTAGCATGGCCGCTTTATTTTTCCTCATGCCATTATGGAGTCTTTTCTCATGTTGATATCATTCTGCCTTAGAAACGATGACAAACTCTGGTCTCTATGGCATCCTTCCAATGTGAATTTAAATAGTGAAAGAAATGCTTTATTTCATCAGAGCTAAGTGTTGATGCCTGGGGATGAGTCTTTGTTAGATTTTTTCTGGGTGCCGATGCTTGAAATAATTGTTCTAAATGCTTCCCCTTTTTGCCTCTAAGAACCATCTTTAACCATAATATTATTGTGCGATGAAGTCAATGTGACACATCAGCATCATTATTCCATAACTAGTCCCCAGATGGGATCTGTCATGCAGAACTGATTCAGGATTTAAAGAGGCCTTCAGCAACGTGTCCTTTGTCAGTCCCACCCTTGGGTCTGCACACAAATCTCTTTTGGCCATCAAAACTGCCAAAGAGAGCCCTCAGCCTCAAGGTAAAGAGCTGTTGTGCTTTGCTCTTAGAAATAAGAGGGCAGGAGGATGTTGCAAAATACTTCAGGAGAGGCCTTAGCTCACGTCTCTACATGAAAGAAGCACCCTTCCCAAAACCTAGACAGCTCTACTAAATAATTTGGCATTTATGTTTGCTACGGTTTTATTTCTGATTCTTTCCTTGACCTAGATATACTTATCCAGTTTGCTCCTATGATTTGTTGGAAAGAATGTGTTTAATAGGTTCATTTTGTGTCATTAAGATATATGAGGAAAGAAGCAGTGAACAATGATACCACTTTGGAAGATGGATGTGTCTTTTTTTATGTGTGCTAACTTTCCTAATACTCATAACATGCTGTATATTCAGTTAATTACCTAAATGGCTTCCAACTGTCTCTCATTAGTGAAAAGCCACTCCTTTGTTCTTTCTTTTCATCTTAATTCCCTGCAAACTACCAGTATCTGAATGATGTCTCTTGTGCAGCCCAGTGGAACAGACTGTAGGATCCAAGGTTATTGTTTGTGCAAACAATGAATGTAGCTTCTCTTGAAGCGTTCTATGATCAGGTTTTGGCTTGGATTTCATCATCCTGTAAAATGCCCAAGGCTACAGAGAGGGAGAAACAACAGAAAACATTCACAGGGGCTAAAAGCAACTGTTGATTTCTTAATGATTCATGGGAGGAAGAAATCAGGGAGTTTCTCTTTGTTTTTTTAATGTGTCTGTTTTTGATTCTGAGTAGTTAAGAAGTTAAAGCAATAAAAAAAAAAATTACCAACAATGGGTATAATCTAGAGTGGTTCCTGAAGATAAGCCCTGACAAAACAAGTTGTTAAGACCTCTCAATGACTATCTAACTTCCCAGCCTCCAGGATCTAAAGCATATTCAGGTCTTTAATCCTTTATGAACCTCTAAAATCCCAGATTATCAGGTTCTTTTTATTGAAGTGATCCAGAGTGAGCATTTCCTGTTGGACCTAGTGGGATGGGAAGAAACAACCAGGGAGAGATGATCCAACAAATAGCCTAGCCCCATGCCACAGAGGGCTTTATAGATGACAACCAAAACCTGGAATTCCATCTGGAAATACACTAGAACCTCTCAGTGCAGCTCTCAGAACAGAGATGAAACATGGGTGTACTAAAGTAAGCTCATAACTGACAGTGCTGCTGTATTCTGGGCCAGTTGCAGCTTCCAGATGTCCATCAAGGACAGGCCCAGATTGCAGTAATCCATTTAGGAAGTGACTAAAGCATGATGACTGTAAGTAGTGCCTCACAGTCCAGCAAGGGGTGAAACTGGTGCACAAAATGAAGTTATGCAAAAAACTTTCTGACCATAGTTGTCCTTTGCTCCAGAAAGCCTTTTTGCTTTCAGATCAGGAGTACCATACAGCTGAATTAAACAATACATCTCAAAATCATATCAATTGGCACAATTGAAAGCAAATAACAACTCTGGGACAGAGATTTTCTGTGGGTAAATGGCATCACATCAGAAAGTGAAAAAGCAGTTTTTCTTACAACTACAACTAGTACCAGTACTAAAACCTAGGAAAGGCTATACTATTTTTAAAAAGGAGACTGGAATCAAGGATGGTTATCAAAACTAAAGTTGCAACTTTTCCTTCTAATAAAGTTCTGTTCCTGATATGAAAACAGCCATTTAATTTTCTTGGCAATATATAGACATGATTTGACAATGCCTTTGGGGAAAATCTGTCAGCTTCCCAGTTCATAGAAATCTACGCTGTTTTGTTGTGGTGGTTGTTGTTGTGGTTGGTTAGTTTTTTTAACTTCCACATTTAAAAAAAATGCATGTATTTTTTATAATATATTGAATAGGATACAAGTTTGGTATATTTCCCCAGAAAACAAGAAGGCATAAAACACATATGAAGCCAAGCATTATGGCTCAAAACAAGAACCAGAATCAGACCTCCTTAATGAATTATGATACCACACTCTTAAGAAATAAGGGACTTCATCTAAAAATTAGCTGCAATTAGTTTGAAACCAATCAGATTTATCAGCCATGAGTAAAACAAGCTTCTTTCATTTTAATTATTTCTGACCATGGTTCCTTTTAGTAGCAGTCCTTATGAACAGCCATTTATTTAGTGACTGACTGAAAAAAAGTGACACACACCTGTCACTTTTGATCATCTGAGCATCCTCCTGGTCACATGATTCAAAATTTGGGCTCTTGGCAACTGGCATGTATATAGATAGTTTCAACATCCTGGGTTCTTATGAGCACCATCTGAAAGCTTTCCAGCCAGCCCCTGACAAGCAAAGTCAATAGGGGAAACCAGATTTGCTTAACGACGGCGTGATTCATCTAACAACTGCAGTGATTTGCTTAACAACCATGGAAAAAAAGGTTGTAAAATTGAGCGTGACTCCCTTAACAGTGCTTTGTTTAGCCGTGGAAGTTCTGGTCCCAGTTGTGCTCATAAACGGAAGGTTTTTTGTAGTTACGCTTGGACTCGCTTGCTAAGTGGAACCTTATTCCACCAAGTCTAAACTGAAAGCAGATTAACAGCATTTCAAAATACTCTGCTATGAAAGAAAGATGTAATTCATTAGGTTCCCCTCCCCCAAGGTTGCCATGGTTTGTGCAACACCATCTGGCTTAATAAATGACATCCCTAGACAGTATGTATGTTGCTAGAAGGGCCACCCTCACATCTGGCTCTCACTACTAATAGATGGCCTACTTCTTATTGAGAAACTTCCTGGAGATAAGGCATGTGTCTTGCAAAGGAGAAAAGGTGAAATTAAAGCACAATTTTCAACAATGCTGGTTTGTGCTAGGAAAACCGGGGAAGGCAGGACATTCTTAAGGGAATCATTCAGTTCCATTGCTTGCTGATCCTTGCTAGTTTTCACTCCCTAACAAGAAAAACTACTGCCAGAGTTATTCCAAGCAGAAAGGTCTCTGGTTTAAGTTGAATCTGTAAACCGGTTATTTCTTGTAGCCAGTCTCTCACTTTCCGCCAAAAATTTTTAGCTAATGGACACGTCCACCATACAATAAATAAAATCTCCTGGTATCTGATGCTACATATTATAACGGCAGCTAGATTACTCTTTGCCCAAGGATGGAAAAACTCGGATATACCTTCTGAAGATAAATTAATAAGGAAAATAATAGAATGTGCAGAATTAGATAACTTAACAAAAATGCTGAGGGATAAA
>JANHJO010011066.1:206024-221694 GCA_032468235.1 Pseudoxyrhopus heterurus
GAAAACCGGGCCACCCAGAAGATGCTGAAGGCCCGAAACGAGCCTATTTCCAGCCTCCGGGGGGGCTGGGGAGGCCGTTTTCACTCTTCCCACCCCCCAGGGAAGCCCCTGGGGCCTGGGGAGATCGAAAATTGGGCCTCCCAGAAGTCCTCCGGAGGCTGGGGAGGGCGAAAATGCCCCCTGTGCCATGGTGCACGAGGCCAACTAGGCCACGCCCACCATGCCCATGCCTACCCAGCAACTGGGCAGAGAACCAGTTGCTGGAATATTTGAAACCCACCCCCTATGGATGATAATATAATTAAGGAGAGGTGTTCCTCAGCTCTGATTGGCCTTGTTAAGTTCCTGTGGACATAAGACCCTTCCACTCTAGTCATTGTCATCCAGGACCCTTTTTGATTTGGGCTGCAGGAGAGACCAAACTTGGGTGTTCCCCATTTCAAGGTGTCAGACAGGCAGACATTACCCAAAAGCTGACGCAAATAACAGCAGACAGGAATTCAAACACCTACCGGGTAATGCTTGCCTGAAGAATGCCGGTTACAGTCCAAGGTGAAATAGGGCAGTCCAGTTATGTTCCAAGAGTCAAAGGAAGCCAAATCAGATAGTTAATTGATCCAAGAGTTACAAACTACTATTTCAACTGTTGCTGTCCACAAAGACTGCAGCCAAAACCTAAATCTGTCTGCAAACAGCTGGCTGCAATTATGCAATCTTTGCCCTTTGCCTAGCAAGGAGTCTCACTGAGGAACATTGCTCCGCCGCTTCCCTCTCTATGCAACCAGGCCTGAACCATGGAAGATGTGCCTTGTCATCTGACTACTCCAGCTGAAATAGAGATGCCTGTGGCTGATCAGCCTCAATTGAACCCTGGCTTACTGGTTCCTGAGGATGATTATCCTGAAGCACAGGCTCACCTGGAGCAGAACATTCAAGATCAAAGTCAGATTCTGAATCATGGCTTGGATTCTCCAAAGTCATCTGCCTGCATAATGCCTAACCAATAAGGAACACTGTGGTGTGTTCCATATATATACCATTTTGCACATTATCAGTCCCTTGCTACTTCATCCTGTGTCCCTCCTCTGCACTATTGACCCATCAGGGAGTTTTCTAAAATATCTCAGCACCTTTGTCCATAAATAGCCCAACTAACATATAAGTCAGATGGGGCTCTTGGGGGTCTCTCCTTTCTAGCTTTACAATATGCAGAAGAAGAATGGAAGAGGAAACTCAGGAAAAAAAAAACCATAAATGTCTTTGCCCTATGTACTATTTATTTGTAAATATATAGGCTAAGCTACTTAGAAGGCCACCTAACTTCCATATAACCCCTCTGACTTTTGGGTCATCATTGAGGCAAAACCAGTTTTCCCACTGCTGATATATTTAACATCAACTAATTCAGAGGTGCTATTCAGCCAGTTCCAGAGAACCGGCAAATAACACCTCTGATTGGCTGGCCACATAGCCATGCCCACCAAGCCATGCCCACATAACTGGTAGTAAAAAAAAATTGAATCCCACCACTGAATTAATTATATAGTTGATGTAGCCTTGGTGGCACAGCGGTTAGAGCACAGTGCTTAGTAATTAGTACTTAGCTGCCAGCTCCCTGCAATTTAGCAAGTTCAAATCCCACCAGGCTCAATGTTGACTCAGCCTTCCATCCTTCTGAGGTAGGTAAAATGAGAACCCAGATTGTTGGGGGCAATATGCTGATTCTGTAAACCGCTTAGAGAGGGTTATAGCCCTGATAGGCGGTATATAAATACAGTGCTATTTTATTGCTAATGTAGATGGTATAATTTACTATTGAAGAAGCAGCAGTATTGTAGAACTACAGTCCTCAAAGCCCTCCAGGATACCTAACAACAGAGAATGCTGACAGCCTTAAATCAGCAACATCCAAGGTCAGCAATGTGGCCATCTCTGGATAACAGTATTAGATTATGAGACCTAGATTCAAATCACCCTTTGCGTGGCCAGTCCTCTTCTCCTAGCTTACCAAAGGATATAGGGAGATGGCAGAACCATGAATGTTACAAATGATAGGAAATATAGTCTTTACAATAATATTTAGATGTAAATATTAGTCTTTACAATAATATTTAGATTTTGGTGGTATTGAATCATGGTAAGATTTTTCCACTTTGAAACCTTTGTATGCTTGTGTATGCATTCATGAGTGCACCTGTGTGTTGTGCAAGAGAAATTGAGATGTGTCACAGGAAAAAGCTGTTCAATTTAGCTGCTCTTAAAAGCGCTGTCCTTTTAGAACTTTACCTGGACAAACATACCACTGAACTCAATGGGATTTAGTTTCCCGTAGGTTTGCCACGGTTAGTGTATCAACTATAGGAATATAGCTGTGTTCCATATGCAGAAAAGCTACTATATTTGAGTGAAAGGCAGGTTTGACCTAGCTAATTATCCTTTCAGTCTCTCTCATAATTTTCCCTTCATTAATAATTTAATTGCCAAACTGTGGAAGAAAAATTGTACTTATAAAGCCAGGAGACATGGCTTAAGCCCTGCTCAAAATAAACTATATAAACCTATATAGTTTAAATTAGCATTGTAAACATTCCATATGAAAAAAAATTATATGATGGAAAATATTGTCCAAAGTATAGATGATAATATACTTTAGAACTTTCAGACAGGTTTGAGAGAGGGGGGAGGGGTTCCCAGAATGCCTGGAGTTAATTTAATCCAAGTATCCAGCAGTTAATTAAATCAATATAAATCCAATATTTGTGTTATCAATAGCTTCTTTAACATGTTGTTAAAATGTTACTAATGCTAAATATTGCTTAATATGAGTGCTTCCACAAAATTACAAGAGAGAAAGAGAGAGAGAGAGGGAGGGGGGAGAGAGAGAGGGAGGGAGAGAGGGAGAGAGAGAGGGAGAGAGAGAGAGACTTAATTTATGTCAGAGCTCAAGACAGGATTCCCCAGAATGTGAAAAGTAAATTCAGATTCCCATTAGCCATGAAACTCATTGGTTTACCTCAGAGATAGGGGTTTATCATATTCTTACCTCACAGTATCAGCTTCTTTTAACAAATGTGGGATAAAATAGCTAATAACAACAGAACAAACTGAATCTTAAAAATAAACCTATTCAAATCCATGGGACAATTTAAATGTGATTGATTTCATTGGTGTAAGAAAAGAATGACTACATATCTATCTAATCCTATCAGTATTATTATTCAAAACTGTATTTCTGTCATAAAATTATTGATGAACAGACAAAATAACAGTTATCTGCATCCATATGATACCCTTTAAATTTCCATGAAGAAATTGCTACTTTGGTACTTAGATGAGAGTCAGCTATGTAATGTTTGAGCTTTCAACCCTGTTCTCACAGGGGAGTTCCTTCCTAAAATCACACCCACTTCCACAAAAGAAACATGATTAGTATCACCGTCTCCTTCATTAATGCTCTGGATGCAGAAGATGCTCGTTAATGAACTTCGTCTCCTTCAAGGGAATTTCTAGAGTGCCAAGCAGGCTGTTTCCATTAGCTGAGTGCATGTGGACTCTTTTCAATTTTTAATTTCATCTTCAGATACAGGCAGCTAGAGTGCTATGTTGCCTGTCACTGGGACAATCAATTTCCTGCAAACCACAATTCAAAATGCATCTTGTAATGTTAGGCATGTGATTTCTTCTAATGGCATCTGTTTTGAAGGGAACTCAAATTGCATTTCCCAGTTTATGGGGCGGGGGGGGAGTTTACTGCAAGGCCTGACAAATTTATATACATCAAAACCTAGCTGTTTGATTCTTGCTCCAGAAAGAGAAGGAAATAATCCATGTCCTCCTATTCAGTAGTCTGCCTTCTTTTTCATTTTTTTAAAAAATCACCTTTATATATAGAATATATGAGAAGCCTATGCTGAAAGGAAACATAGCTAGTCAAAAGAGCCTACAATTTATAGAAATGCTAGCCACTGAAACAAGCCAATAAAGTATAATTATTGGGCACAAGGGGCACCACTCTTTTATCTTTACTTGATATGCCGATGAGTAGGAGGTAAAAGATCTCCTGCTTAATTTCTGTATGCATATTCACTTGTTATTATAAACAGGACCAGGACTAGCAAAAACCAGTTGGCAATTCAGAAAACACATAGATCATATCTGTATATATTCTAGAATTCCCATTAATTTCTTTTCAGCCGTTGCCTCCCAATGAATCCCGACTGAGTTTTAAACTTCTCTGAATTTTTCAATGTTGATCTGAGCTTGTAGAAAAACAGCTAAGGGCAAAACAGGGAAAAACTCATTACGGTTGCACAGAAATCTCCCATTTCTGCATGCAGGTTTTAACTGAGTGCAGAGGCATCCAGCAGAAGGCCATAGGTGGTCCCTTTAAACTTTAATGATAATTTTGAATGTGAGACAAAGGGAAATTAATAAATACTTGAGGAAGGGGACACCATATTAACTATACATGATTTTTGTTTAACTATAAAGAAATCCAATTTGGTCTGGTTCTCCCCGTTCCTATTCCAAAAGACCAAAGGCTGAGCATGACCTTCAACAAGGAAACATAATTGTGATCACCTGCCTGCAGCTGGATTGCACCTGTGGTTTTTCAGATGTTTCTAAGCTGACAGACGTCTGTGCCCAGAGATGTTCATGGTATGCAGACAAAGCAAATTCAGATGTATCCCCAGGTAGCAACAACAGAGTGCTCTCATACATACAAAAAATTAAAATATCCAAAAGAACAATTCAGCCATCAAGAAGAAGAAGAGACCAAGATAAATTGGTCGCCAAAGGATTGTAGTCAATATTTTTTCAGAGAAAGCACAGTTAAAAGGTAAAAACAGTGGTAGAGAGACAGACAAGTATACAGAGCCTCTCCTATTGTAAACTGGAACGACAATTTCTTAATTTCAGAATTCTTAGCCTCTGCCTATCCTGGCCGTGGATAAATAATGTTTTAAAAAGATTTCAGGAATGCATGCAGCTTAAAAATTCACCACCTGCCAGGATTCTGCCTTATTTTACCTCTCTAATAGATTGGTGCTGCCAGAAATCATAGTGTAAATGATCTTTAGCATTTGATTTCAATGTGCAGGTGGCACTGCAAGCATTTGATGTATGTTAACAGCCTAACAAATGAATGCATTGTTATTCCTCCTATCTCATTGTGTACATGGAACTAGAATTGCTTTGGTGAAATAGGCAAATTAGGCAGGACATAGCAATGGGTTCTTTATGTGTGACTTAAGTTATTATTATTCTTTCTCCTCATCCTATTTCTAAAGATGCACAGGTGATTTTCCTTGACGAAACCCCATTCCTATAGATGATATTTTCGTAAAAGTTCAGATTGCCAGGGATGTTTTCGTTCTGGAAACCTGTCTGGGATTTTGATTTTGAGAAAATCCTGGATGCATTTTTCTAATTCTTCCTCAATCGAGAGCTTTTCTTTCGCTGCTTTTTTTTTGCTAGAGTTGGATTCTCTAGAGCCAGAAGTTAGAGTTCGGAGCAGGTCACTTTTCCTCCGGATTTCAGACTGCTGAAGGAGCTGCACAGGACCTTTCTTGATTGGTCGATCCAGAGTCTGTATATTGGATTGGCGAGTGACTGGGCCACAGATGACAGTCTCTTGAGGGGAGCTGGCTTCTGATTGGCTGTCACAGCTAGAGGTGGAGAGTTCATTGCAGGAGGTGCCACTTTCACCTTCTTTATCACCTTTGCCATTTTTGCAACAGCAGTCACAGTGTGATGATGACCATCGTGATGGTTCACCTGGGAGAACAAACAAAGGGAACTTAGACTTGCCAAGAAGCAGCCATGAAATGCAGCTTTTCTTCTTTTTTTTTAACCTAGTAACACATTTGGATTATATAGCATTGAGTTCACCTAGGATTTTGGAAGCAAGATAAATATAAGCGGTGAAAGAAATAGTGGGCAATGAAAGTTCAGAAGTGTTGGAAACAGGAATAAAGAATTATCTGGAGGGCTAGATAAATTGGCTCATTCATCTTATTCTGGAATACGGCAGATGGCTTTCAAGTTTTACAAATGTTTGTATCAGATTAGTACAGGAAGTCAGAAACTTTGGACAATAATCAACCAAAGGACATTTTTTTCACTGATATCATTTCATTTTATACTAATACTTTCACTAGTAATATTGCTTAATACCTTTGGTGGTGTGTCAGATTGAAGATAAAGACTGCAATACTGCAAGGGAAGTTCTTAGTGTTTTACAAGAACCTATGCAAGTATTACATACAAGTTCCATTTCATTTAACAGAGCTTGCACCTAGATAATCATGCACAGAATTGCAGTCAGAAGCCTTAAACAGAACAGTGAGGTTTTGTTAGCAATGTTAAAAGCAAAGCATAAATAAAAAAAACATTCATTTCCTGCAATTTCTATGGATTACCAGCATAACTATATTTCCTTCTGAATGAATCACTAAATTAATTGTGGATTTAAATATCACCTATCGTTAAACAACAAAATTTTCATTACCCAACATGTAAAGGTCATAAACTTCACATAGATTAAGCCAAAATTAATTCCAGTTGTTGAACATAGAGGACAATTAGAGCACAGGTTTGATAAATGAAATTTGAGGAAGGTGAGTTCACTTTGCATACAAAGTCCATTTCAATCGTTCTGTAACACTCAGTGTGATTTACACAAGCAAGCAAACAAACAATCCAGAATCAGATATTGTGGGGAAAGCGTACCTTTAACTACTAAAAAGCAGAAAAAGGGTTCAATCCATTCCTTAGTATCAATTTTTATTTTTTTCTATGTAAGATCTTTTACACAGAGGAGGAATATGCTGGGGCTTTATTTGGTAAAGGAACAAATACGCTTCTCATCTTTTGGTGTTACAGTTGTATCCTTTGTTGCATGTGGCCACTAAAAGTTTTGTGTCAGTTCCTAGAGGCCATAAAAAGTTGTTATCAAAATGCAATACACACACACATGCATGCATACATACATACAGATGTATATAATTTTACTCAACCTTTCTGTCCATTGGACATTTTTAAACAGTTGGGAGTTAAAAAAAAATAAAACATAAGCAATTAAAAAGACATACCATTAGTTGTACTAGTCAAAAGAACTGATCGTTCTGTTTAACCTAAATAATTAATTTATCCAGTCACAGCAACACAAAATGTAAGCTTCATTTGTATGGATAAAGAAGGGTGAAATCCATCACCATGGTTGTATTATAGAACCACAAGAACAGCTTCTATACACCCACAGTGTACGCTCCCAAAGGTCCCCCAAGTCTTCACAGCAGATGGTAAGAGTGTATTGAGAGCTTGTAGAAGAAGAAAGTTTGATGATGCAAGTCGAATTTCACTTTTGTGATATCAAATTCAACTTTGGCCTCTTAAATTAAAAGTGTTAAAAACTTGTCAACACTTAACAGTTTATCTCTATCTTTTCTAGAGTAAATGTCTTTCATTCACTGAATTTTATTTCATAGTAAGGGAAGTAACATAGGAATGTTCTCCTAAAGTGAAAACTTTTATTTTGGGGGGGCGGGGAGATATGCTCAGGGATGTAAAATTTTTGCTTGTTGTCTCTGTATGTGTTTATATACAATGGATGGAGAAATTAAAAAAGGAAGAATAATTGCATCACTGTCTATGCTCTGGATGCCATACTATCTTCCAACTGGTTCCACTGTCTGCCTTTTGCTTAGCTATAAAGTGAGGCACCTATTGACCCAAAGTTTTATGTGGGTGGTTGCATGGAATTTCCACGAGACATAGAACACTTTAATCCAGATGTCCCATTTTAAATCACTGTGCTTCAGTGGGCCAACAGTGTGGTCCTGTTACCATAGTTTCACATGCATATATTGTAAATCTGAAGAGGATTTACAATAATTATTTTGAATTATTTAAAAGCACATGCAAAGCCTTGGCATACAATCAATTCTAAGTATCTCGTTCTGCAGAATGAATGAATTATTTCAAGTATCCATATTACATTTCATATTTTGGAGAGATTTTATAGTAGAAGCTACTTGCAGGTATTAAGTATATACATTATTAAAAAAAAAAGTCAGGTTTGTCATTATTCTTGATCATGCCTATCCATCCCTCCTCTTAAAAAGCCAACCTTATAGGAGAAAAAGCTGACTTTTCAACTTTCTGTTCATGTATTTATTAAACATGCAAACAAACAATCACTTCCTTCCCACTAACACTTTTTTTCTGGTTCTCTGTACCTGTGACACCTGTTAACAAAATATCCATCGTTTACAAAAACAGTTGGAAAACAACTTCTCTTTTGACTCATTTTTTCTTATTTACAATGAAGGAAACTGACAGTCTGTGAATTGCATTGCTAATTTAATTGATAGACTTACTTTGAAACTCCTTCACTATATGGTCTAGGAGAAAAGTCAATACTAGTTAAATTGGATTTTTAATTTTTTAAAAAAAATAAATCTTCCACCACTGGAAGAGATATTACATAGAGACGCGTAGTTAAAAGTAGACCATAGAAATTTTTGAAAAACATATTTATCAGCCTTATTGATTCACAGATCCTTAGTTCAAAGATGACATTTTTACTTAGTTCCAGCAGGAGAAACCTGCCACTATCTAGTTTTTACTTGCAAAAAAGGAACTGATTTAGAACATCAGGTAAGATTTGTTTCAGAAAGCAACCAATAAAAAGGACATTATTATTTCAGGAGAAAATAACGTAAGAGCTGGATGTAATCAGGTTTTTGACAGATAAAAAGCAGATTTTAAAAAATCTTTGTTTTGTTTCTCTGGAATCTCACATCCCACAAATCCACAATGGGATAGAATGAATTTTATTGGGCTTATTTTTAATTTACCTGCTTCCAAATTCACATTAGAAGCCTAGTAATCTTTACAAAAATCATTTCTTTGTGAACCAGTTTCTAGAATCAACCTTCCCAGGTAGGCCAGACAGGAAACAGATCAGAAATTCAGTTTTATTACAAGGCCACATTAATCAGAATCTGTCTGAAAGTACAAATCTCCCACTGTCTCATTTTACTGCCTTATAAGTTAGGGTGTGTCCTTTCTAAATTTCTTTCTCAACTCATTATGCAATTCTGGGCTCTTCTTTCCCCCACCCCCATCTGACTGTTCCCTAGGTAGCCTTTCCCTCATCCCTCAAAATCATTGTCACATACCGTCACACAGCCTCAGGATTTGGTAAAGAATGAAGTATCTGAGGCTGATTCAGCTAAAAATCAGAAAGAGCTGATGAGGATCCAAATCCTGGCTGATCAATTACCTCAAGGAGGCATCAAGGATTTCAGAGGGCTAAGTAAAATTCCTCTGTTTGACTCTTTGGAAAGCAAAGTTGTGAAGTCCCCTAACTGAACTACACCTGTTGCTAAACTATATTAGAGCAGCCACCAGTAGCTACCCTCTTTTGTAGAACAGCCCCATCATGGGGTTCCTGTGTTCCCTGTTCCTATGTACTTGATGCCAGCTTGCAACCTAACCTTGGTTCTTGGATTCCTTGACTGTTGTCATCTTCCTTGGCTATTGGATTTTTGTTGTGGATACATTTATACCTCTGATCCTGTGCTCTATTTTGGACTAAACTCTTACTGACGAGCTCTCTCACAAGACTTACTGCTTTGTAAACCTTTCTGGGATTTGTGTGCATTTGCACAAACCAGGCATCTGCCAGCCTTGGGTGTGGCTGTTTGTTACTAGTACACTTTTGCAAATCAGTGTGTACAGTGGGATGACCTGAATTGAAGTAAGCTTTGCAAATGAGTTCTCTAGTTAAAAAGAAAAGGAGCCAAACATTCAAACTGCTTTCATCCTGTAGCTTGAAATAGTTTGTTGTTCCATCACTCAGTCTTTTTTGTGACACAATGGACATAATTTTAACTAGATTATGGCCTAAATTCTTCACAGCGTGGAGCCAGATTATCCGAGGAATCATCTCACTCGAATGCGATCAGCCCATCTCATCAGTCTGGCAGAAGGGGCATGCTGCAGATCTCACCCGTCAAAGAATTTCAGTCAACGAGGTCTAGAAGGAGCATCTACTCTTCCATGGCCCCTACTGTATGAAATATTGCCATGCCTATGGTAAGATCTGCCACCCTTTTGGCTTTCCAAAAAGGCATTAAAACCTGGCTCTGCCAATTAGCCTGGGTTAGGTCATTAATGGAGGGGTTGGTGGACTAACTGAATAGGGTCTACCCCTTTACTGATCTTGCCTTTTATCTTCTTGCTTTTGTATTTCAAAGCAATTGAAATAGCACTTAGACTTACATACCGCTTCACAGTACTTTACAGCCTTCTCTAAGCAGTTTACAGAGTCAGCATATTGCCCCCAACAATCTGGATCTTCATTTTATTGACCTTGGAAGGATGAAAGGCTGAGTCAACCTTGAGCCAGTGAGGATCAAACTGCCAAACTGCTGGAAATCAGCAGTCAGCAGAATTAGCCTGTAATGCTACATTCTAATCACTGCACCACCATGGCTCTTTCATGCTTTTAAATATTTTTTACATTTATGATTTTAATTGGAAGCCACCCAGAGTTGCTTTTCAAAGTGAGATGGGCAGCTTGTATTTGTTTGTTTGTTTGTTTAGCTATCAAATTTTGAAACAGCCCATCTCCCTCGTAGAGGATGAAAAAATTAATTAATAAATAAGAGATAAACTTTTAACAGAGTAACAAAAATAACGTTAAAATGATAACAGAATTACCTGTTAATATCTGTTTCTTGGTGTAATTGTAAATACATGCTTACGTCATCTGGGATAGTATCTTGCTACATTGCTTTTTTGCAAGCCTTTTTTTTAAAAATGGTGTCCAGCTTTTCTAAGCATCGCTGTCTTGCCATACCTCTTTAGCTTCATTATTGGCCTTTCAGTGAGCTTTTATTTCACCTAGTATCAAATGATTACCTTCTGATTCTGCTGAACGCAAGGTCTGGTTTTGTTCCCAATGATTGTAGCTGTGGTGCAGATAACCATCCTCCCTCCCAGCACTTCACGAACTGCTGATTGGCAGTTCTGGGAAAGCATTAGCGCACTTGGAAGTTACTTTCAGCAGAAGAAAAGGAGGCGCTATCCAGCTGATTGGGAGGATGCCAGAGAGCACTATCTCACTGGAGAAAGAGACCAGCACGAATTCCCCAAAGCCTCCAATTAACTCTCGGGGATGTGAGATGAAGGTGGACTTCCTCAGGGGGAGGCTGTATATGAAGCCAAAGCCTCACAAAACCTGAAGTGTGCAAATAGTTTATTCTGACATTTATTTCATTGTTCAGTTTTATTCTATTTCTTTTTGGTGGGATAAGCATAATGGTGAAACTTTTCACCATTTTCTTTTCCTCTTTCTTTCACTATAAAATATTTTAGCTGCATATCGCAGATTGAACCGTGCAGCATATGATTTCTATGTATGTACTTGCATCGCTTCCTTTATCTTATTAGATTCCCACATGCTAAATTCCATATTTTTATTTAGTTCTCTTTACCGAGCATTGTCAAGCTAGACAATGACAGTCACATGTACAGTAACAGTTTTTTTTTCCATTCAGTGACTAAATCCTTTTAAGCTCAAAGATAAACAAAACAATTTGACTAAGATTCTTTTTTGTTTTGGTCAGTGTTGCTGTGGATCTATGAAACTTTCAGATTTCATAAATAATGTAAAGAGGGAGCTACACACATCACTGCTTATGTAGGCCAAGTAAATGATCTATGTATAATCAGAGCATAAGCTCCCACATCACCCAAAAGTGAGAGGGAGGGTGGAGGGAAATGATTTCCTACAGCACAACTCTGTGTATGGACTATACAGCAACAGAGCCATGAACACTTGAAAGGGCCTTTGATTTGACTAAGCTTTGATCAAATCACCCCATTGATTCATGAACTGAAAGTGAGGAATAGCAAGTTGAATCAGAGCGTTGCAGATCTGATGGCACTCCAGCTGCTTCCGGATTTGTCACTAACATTACAGGATGCTGGTGAATCACTGAGGGGACTGAAGGTGTGGCCGGGCTCTTTGACACAAGCATGAATAGCCAGTCAATGCATTTTAGCACCTCATTAAACTGGCTATCAGGGCATTTTTGGGGTGGCAAGGTTAACATTGTGTTGGGCTTCATTTATTTTCCTAGCTGACAAATTCTTTAATATGGCCAGCTATAAAACTCTGACTTTGATGTCTTTTGTGCTAATGGAATCCTACACTTCTGAGCTGGTCTTGCAAATAGAACTCAACAGTGCAACTCAACTCTGAACATGGGCTCAAGGTTTCTGCACAATCGGGCAGTTTTCGGATGCCAAACTAATGCTCATCAGCACTGACCCAAATGTTTACTTGTTCTATGCCAGCTTATTTCTTTGTGGCTTTGTGTAACTTACTCTACCATTTTTCTTCTGTATAAAGGTAAAGGTTCCCCTCGCACATATGTGCTAGTTGTTTCCAACTCTAGGGGGTGGTGCTCATCTCTGTTTCAAAGCCGAAGAGCCAGCGCTGTCCGAAGATGTCTCCGTGATCATGTGGCCGGCATGACTAAACGCCGAAGGTGCATGGAACGCTGTTACCTTCCCACCAAAGGTGGTCCCTATTTTTCTACTTGCATTTTTACATGCTTTCGAACTGCTAGGTTGGCAGAAGCTGGGACAAGTAACGGGAGCTCACTCCATTATGCGGTGCTAGGGATTCGAACTGCCGACCTTTCTGATCGACAAGCTCAGCATCTTAGCCACTGAGCCACCACGTCCCTACAATCTTTAGGCTAAGGGTTCCTCTAATCCAGGATCTGTTGGCAACATGCTCACACAGATTTCAGGGGAAGAACATGAAGGGAGAGCAGTCTTCAGCAGCCCATATACTGAGCATGGACTCTTCATTTGGGTATGAGCCTATATCAGCCTTTAGTGAGCTGATTCAGATATACCCACTATGGGTCACTGAAATCGGTATTATTAATGAAAAACACCAATCTTATTAATTACAGTTGTTCCAGCTCTGCAACCATTTGTGAAGTCTAAATCAACTTCAGGAATTCCTCTAACCCTGTTTGTAAGAACATTTAGGATAATTTATAAGCAACTTCTTTGGAAGAATTTTCAAGTGCAAAGCGAAATGCCATCTACATATGTCACTGCAAGCTAATCAGCATCTTCCTACATAAGTTCTTGGAGGAGGAAATACACATTACAGCCTGTCTGGTTAATCATCATTTACTCAGTGTGGGACTGTAGTTTGACATATCCAAAATAGATGAATATCGCTTCCAAGAGTCCAATTTTAAGATATCAAAGATGAAGCTGTAATTAGAGAGCCTTGTTATTTTGATACCTTTGCTTTTGTCTTGCTTCATGAAGAAGAATTTTGAAATGCTAACAGTTGAATACAGAAAATTAGTATTCTATAAATGTTTACAGCTATGCAAATGGCACCCGCAGTAATCAGAAGGATTTTCTACATGTTGCTTGAGGAGCAAATGAGGAAACTAATTTGATTTGCTGACTTCTTTCATATCCTTTATATAATTCCCAAGAGAAAAAAGTGCATTTTTAAAACACACACACACACAAATATATGAACATCAAGTATGGAACTGTACTTAATTGAAGGAATGAACCAAATTTTAACCAATCATACAAGAGGGAAACAAACATTATCAATAAATTATAGGCAGACTTGTTTCAATTTGGGTAGCCTTTAGGAAGGATAATTTGTGACTTTTTAAACTAAACTTTTTTGGCAACTTCAGCTATGTCAGCCATTTGTTACTGCTTTTTAAAAAACAGTTTATGTAGTCTATTATTTCTAGTCATCTATTCTAATTATTTGACTGAAATAGTGTAATTTAAAAAAACACTAATTGAATCACTTGAACCATAAAATGCATTATAATATTAATATTTGGGGAGATGATTATGATTTGCATCTGAGATTTCAGGAATGACTAAATAAGTTGAGCATTTAATTGCAAACCGTATGGAGTTAAAACTCTGTTGATTGTGTTATGTTCCATCTGATGGCAAAATTGTGTATAATGGTCAGCTTGATAGTTATCCTTTATATAAATGCATCCAGGGAAGATTATTAATTAAACTCAAAGAACGGCACTAGAGGAACAAAAGAAGGTTAAAAGCAACAGCCAGGTGTGTGTGGCAGTGTGTAATTTCCTGTTGTTGGACCACTACATTCTTCAGTGTGTTTCCAAAGACATCTAAACAGCAGCCATTGTAAATTCAATACTGGGAGTTGTGACATAATTTATTGCAAGCACATATTGTCATGTTTGACAGGATATGCTTTGGAGAGCTGGAATTCTGTCTTGCATGTAGTCATCTTTTGGATCTAATTGTAAGATACAGTTTATGAGACATAAGTGTTTTTGCTTGGCAGATTGTATTTTAACATGCTTATGTGAGAACTGTAAAAATTCAAGATGGAAAGCATATGGTGTGGAATATGGAAGATTAGCTAACTTTGCCAACAGGCGCCTTCTGTGTATGTGTTTTTTTTTTAAAAAAAAACATGCATGAAAGATAAAATAAATTCTTTTGATCCATCAGTATTATGCTTCCTTTCCCTCACAAAGGCATCACCATCCAGTGTACATATTAGCTTTACAATGTTTGTTTTGGCCTGCTAATATATTTGATGCCATAATACGTTCTGCATATTAACAGTTTCCATTCTCAAATATCTTTTGGGATTACTGTTTCCATTTTTTTCTCTCTCCATTGCTGGAGTAAGGGCAGCTAGAATGAAATCTACTATGATGCATTTTAGCATTAACCACAGAAATGGGCTTAGGGTCTCTCAGGATAGGGCTGTGGCTGTGTAAATTGGATGCAGCCAATTAAAGAGCAAAAAGATGGGTAAATGCTAAGGAAGATCCCTATAGCATATTGATGCTACAGCAAAATGCTCACAGCTCAAAATAGGGGGATATGAAAGATACAAAGTAATCCAGTTTTCCTTAGTTTAATCTTAATTAGCAACCTTGGCTCACATTTATTTATTTATTTCTCAAATTTAGATATAAAGACCACGGTACATACCAAGTCAGTAAAATGGGAGTCAAGTAAAAACCATGGATAAAATAAGTTAAAAATGAAAAGGCAACAGGGACACATTCGAAGCACTAACCATCCCAGGGTTGCATGACCCTCACTGAGCCCCACACAAATTGGCAGAGCCAGGTCTTCACACTCTTCTGAAAGGCCAGGAAAATGGGGCCCACCACACGTCTAGCGGAAGAGGTGGAGCAGGGGCAACGACAGAGAATTCTTTAACTGATGGATCCATAACATACCTTTTCTGCCTGATTGGGTGAGATGGGTTGATATGATAGGAGCAAGACAATCCCTCAAGCTCAGGTTCCTCAGGTATACATACATACACCTACATATCATTGCTGGAGAAAACTCTTGCGAGTCCCTTGGACAGCAAGGCGAACAAACCAGTCACTCCTAGAGGAGATCAACCCTGACTGCTCTTTAGAAGGCGAGATCCTGAAGATGAAAGTCAAATACTTTGGCCACCTCATGAGAAGGAAGGACTCCCTGGAGAATTGCCTAATGCTGGAAGCGATTGAGGGCAAAAGAAGAATGGGACGACAGAGAATGAGGTGGCTGGATGGAGTCACTGAAGCAGTCGGTGCAA
>JANHJO010011066.1:231400-246982 GCA_032468235.1 Pseudoxyrhopus heterurus
GGAGATGAGCACCGCCCCCTAGAGTCGGAAACGACTAGCACAGATGTGCGAGGGGAACCTTTACCTTTACCTTATAGAGTAAGGGGTATGAATCTGAAAATTAATATATTAAAGTCAACATAATGGTAATGGGCGGAGAAATTAGAGTATATGAATGCAGTCATAAATAAATGATGACAAATTAGGGCAAGTAGATGACATTATGTATGTTGACACAATATTTATTTTAAATGGGAAAATGGGAGGCAGAAAATTTAAATTCTGGTGATGTTGAGGGGCAATGTGGTGGCTCAGTGTGCTTTGCTTGTCAGCTAGAAAGTTGATAGCTCGGGTTCGAGACCTGAGTGCCACATGACAGGGTGAGCTCCCGTCCTTGCCAATCTAGCAGTTCAAAAGCATGCAAATGCAAGTAGATAAATATGTACCACTTCAGTGGGGAAGGTAACAGCGCTCCATGATGTCATGCTGGCCACATGATCACAGAAATGTCTTCAGACAGGGCTGACTCAATGGCCTTGAAAAGGAGATGAGCACCGCTCTCTTTAGTTGGCTATGACTAGCAGAGTAAAATCCACTCCCTGACCTTTACCCTTACAGTGATGTTGAAGCAAACTGGATTTAATTAATTTCATCCTCCCCCCGTCTCCTACATTAATTTTTTTTGCTTATTATTCCTTAGGGTTATTTTTTCTGAGCTTTGCATGATATTGTTTACCCTTAAAAGAAATACTGTGATATGAGTGTGTGTGTGTGTGTGTGTTCTTGAAAATTCCCTGCATGATTTTATTTATATCCCATCATTAAATGGCAACAGGGACACCTGTTGCAATTGTGAAATAGTTGTATTAAACCGAACAGTGCAGTTTGGTTACCTAATGCAACTAACTCCTCTTCTAGTAGAAAATAAAATATTCCATAATGGCCCTTAGAACTAATCTAAGTAAAATAATGATCTGAAATAGCCAAAGCACTAATTATGCCCATTTTGTACAAGATAAATTATTAGGTCTCATAGAAAATTTATAAGAAAATAAGGAAAAAAATTAAAGTTCTTCAATACTGCCCTCATAAGGCCTGTACAGCTTTTATTCTCTTTGTTTTCATCTGATTAAAGATCCATTGTTATTTTAAATTATGCAGAAACTTCTGCCCCCACAGCTTTGAGATATTATTTGAGTGTCAAGATTTTCCCACAAAAGTTTTAGTGCAGCAAGAACTGGTTTATTCTAAATACATTGCACTAATTTCAGAGCATTCACTTGCTCTTTTAAGAGTAAATATTTTTCAGAATCATTAACAACTTATGTTCCCTGCAGTGTTGATTCTTTTCAATGAAAGTGAAAGAGAAAGAAACCAAGGAAATGAATAAAGAAAACCATAGAGTGAAGGCAAGCATGGTATAGATTAAGGCTCATATTACACATATTGATTTTAACCAAAATCAGAATACTTAATATGGAATTTAAGACTCGGTGATATTTTCATCTGGTTTTGAGTGTTAAAAATTCCAATCTCAGAAATACAGAAAAAGAATTGAAAATGTTGCCTCCAGCCTTGATGCTAATTGAGTGAGAAAGTGTTTTTTATGTAATTTTAACTTTTGTGCTTTTTTATACTGTTTTAATATGTTGTACACCTCCCGGAGTCGCCCGGGAGTTGGGCGGCATATAAATCTATATATATATAAATAAATAAATAAATAAATAAATAAATAAATAAATAAATAAATAAATAAATAAATAAGGTGGAATATCCATGATTGTAGCTTCCTCCAATGTACTGTTTTCTGTTGTTCTAGCAGAAGTTGTTTAATTCTCTCCTCCTTTATCTTTCCCACATTTCCCATATTCTACTCCCTCTCCCAAACTGTGTGAGGTAAATATGAAATACTTCATAAGAATGCTAATCTTCAAGTGTAAAAGCTGAGTGCTTTGTTTAGCCTCAAAACCTGGTACTGTACTGTCAGAGTGGCAGTTCACATGATCTTTGCCGCATTATTATCATGTTGATGCTTGGGTGAATCCAATTTTCAGAACGAAGGACTTCCGGGACTAAACCATATTTCAGTCTCAAGAGGCTCAGTTTATTTTCAGGCAGAAAACAGCATGGTACATGTTTAATACTCCATAGAAACTGCACTTTTTGTTCTCTCGTTATGATGTTTTAACCATATGAGAAGAGGCATAGAGAACACTCTTCTAAAAGAGAGTAGAATGCACTATACCTTAAAATAAAAAAAAAAAATAGCAACCTGTTTTCTGTTCAAACTCTACAAAGAGAATCAGAAATTCTGTCAGACTCTGAGGGTTTGTTCTCATGGTCCATGAATGTTAGGGGAGACATATTAAAAAGTGAATTAATTGTCTAAATAAAATAGAAAAGGAGCATGTTGAAAGAACAGATGAAGAAGACATATACTAGAATGACTGCATCATAGAAAGCTTTTACTGTATACCCTATTTAAACTTTTGAAAGTAATGCCCCTTTACAATCACCTACATGAATTTTGCCTATGTTTGTCATGATAGACTATGATTTTTAGAGACAGATTTTATTAATTTAGGTCAGTGAACAATTTAAATGTTTAAAGAAAAATATGAATATTCTCAAAATCATATTAACAGAGATTTGGTACAAATATCATAGAAGTTATTGAAAAACTCAAGTGAGGAACACTTTTATGAATTTCTTTTAGTGCAACTATAAGCAATTCAAGCCCTGGAAAGTTAAAAAAAAAAAAAGTTATCACAAGCATAGCAATGTTGCAAAA
Source organism: Pseudoxyrhopus heterurus (assembly GCA_032468235.1). NCBI lineage: Eukaryota > Metazoa > Chordata > Lepidosauria > Squamata > Pseudoxyrhopus > Pseudoxyrhopus heterurus. The sequence continues at coordinate 234,171 of JANHJO010011066.1, forward strand.
AAAGCAAAGAAAATGTACTTTATTTATGAATTCTCCGTTGATATAAAATAAGGTACCTTTCTGGCTTCTTTGATAGAGGGGAAAAAGAGAGAGAGAGAGAGACACTTCTTTGAAATCTATAAAAAGAGGCCATTTTCAAAGGTAAAAAAGAGAGACTTGCTTAGAGTTCCTTCTTTGCCCAAGGAAGTGTATGGGATTGGGATGAGGCAGGGGGCCTTCTGTGTGGTGGCCTCAAATAATGAAATATGTTACCCTAGATGGCATCTTCCTTCTTGTATTGAGAAAGATCACAAAAAGCTTCCAATTTCAAAAAGCTTTGGCTCTAGCTGATTGGCACAGAGGTGTGCTGTTATGAATGTATAATTTTCTGATTTTTTTGTCTCTTATTTTCTTCATGTATTACAGTATTTTAGGTTTCACTTTGTCGCACCCACCCCCAGATGTCATAGATTTGAGTGGTTACACTCAGAGCCATAAAACCGGAGTGCTTAAAAAATGTAGTAAATAAATTTAACCTTTTTGCTTTGTTGTGTGGTAGAACAGTGGTTCTCAACCTGTGGTCTGTTTATCCCTGGGGAGGTGGGTGCAATGTCGTCACAGGAGGTCCATGAAGGCTTGAAGAAATGTTATGATTTAAATCTTGAGTTAAGTCTTGGTGTCCATGGACCGAGGCCACAAATGGTATTTAAAGGGGGCCCGTGGTGACGAAAAGGTTGAGAACCACTGGTGTGAAATTTTAGGAAGTAAAATTCAGCAGAGCACTTACAGTACATTGATTCAAGGGACTTGACTGAAAGAGTCACAAAGATTCCCACAAAATCACAAAGATTCCCATCTTTGTGACTCTTTCACAATGAACCCACCCCATTCATTATGATACTAAATACCAGAGCTACCTCACTCAAGATTTAAGAAAAGGGTTTACAGAACTTAGTGGTGAGCTGCATATCTTTTTCAGTCAGATACATTAACAGCTGGTTTAGGTTTCACTTTGTCCCTCTCAAAGCTAAACCCCTTCTTCCATCTATCTTCTGCCATCTCTCCATTCTGCTGTATGCATTGGTTACCAATTTGTCCTCCAATGCATTTCCTCTTTGATGAATCTTCTCCCAGACCTCATTCTCAAACATTTTAAAGACTTCCTTTCGCTCAGGAAGCCATAGGCCAGAAGTCTCCAACATTTCTGGCAACAGGGACTGGTTTCATGGGAAACAATTTTTTCCACAGATTGGGGGGAGAGTATCATGCACAACCTAGATCCTGTGCATGTGTAGATGAAGCTTCTCTCACTTGCCTACTGCTTGCACGGCCCACTTCTTAATAGGCCATGGACTGGGACGGGTTTGTGGCCCAGGTGCTGGGGGGACCTAACATAGGCTTTTAGCAATAGAGAAACTACACAATCCACTTTAGGAGTACCAGTCTTTCTCTGGATCAGCTGGCCTTGTTTGTTACAGGATTCTACTCATTCTAGTTATAGTAGCCCCTTCAGATCTCTGCTAATATTTCCATTACTAAGCTGCTTTTTTGAGAATTCCTTCTGTTGTTAACAATGTCATTTGTTGAAGTCTCCTTCCTTTCTCCCTGCCCCTCCCTCCTCCTTTTAGTGAGATCCTAACGATGAAAATCTCTTTCCCCAGGTATTTAGAAGCAACACAGAGCTCAGAAAGCTTCTTTGTGCATCTGCATGAATGCAGGGATATGTAAAGAGCCAGCAACAAACTAGGATGGAGAGCAGTCTCATCACGGAGATGTTGGCTACAGATGAATGCTCACCCTGAGTCCAGAGCCCGATTAGTGATAGTTTTATTTTTGTGGTTGAAAGCGATTAACTTTCACTGTGCTGGAATGTAGGAAACAATTTCACACATTAGCAGAGCTAGATTGCCCACTGATGATGTTAGCAAAGCAAACCATAAATCAAGACATAAACATTTGTCCCAATTTTCAGAGTCCTTAAAATTCAGGGCCAACTATTGCATGAAACAGTGTAGTAGTTGCATTGGGGGCAGAAAACATTTAAAACAGAAGCTACACTTAGATGGCAGACTTCATTAATTCTGGACCAGCCTCTCTATAACTCATGGAACTAAACCATGATAAAGACCTTGTTAAAAGATTGTATAACAAGTATTAAAAGTTGTGCAATGAAACAAGGGGAGAATGTATCTACTTTAGACATGGATTTACATCCATGTGTTTTGTCAAATATAGTTTCAAATGTTACTAAGTCAGCCTTCAGAAGTCTGTTAAAGAAGCAGGTAATTTTCTGGATATAGACTCTACCTGTGAAAACAAATTTGACAGGTTGTTGCAACAAAGGGAAATTTGGGGTAGTCATCTATGCGACTATTAAAGAAAAGTTATTTGTAGATTTCATGAAAGTTGCCCTTCTAATTAATAAGATTACAGGCTTAACTTGATCTTTAATTGATTTGATAAGAACATATCAGGTTTTTTTTTTGTAGATGTAAAAACTCATATTGTGAAATTCACGCATCTATGAGCCAGCTATCCTTTGTCCAGAAACAAAACAAAACCAACTTTTCTCATTGAACCATACAGCCTTATGGGTACTGCTGCTGTCATTGTAGCTGTTATTTTAAAGCTTGTTAGCACAATTCTTTTTGGATTTCTGAGATACATATTTCCTCTATGTTCTGTATTGCATTTCCATAAGCATAAAGAACCAAATAAATATTTATGAAGCATTAAATTTCCATCCATATAAATAAAAAGCTCATTGCATGTTATTGCTCTTATTCCGTCTCTTGCGAGACAATCACAGATGTATGCTGAGAAGAAATATGTATATATTAACCCCAAACCTTGACAAGGTAGAAAATAATTTCAGTTGCAGTATACACATTAAAAACCCTCAAAGATCACCTGATGCTCTTGATTGCAAAAACAGAAAAATATTTCCATTTAGAAATGGAAGTACACATTCTCTATTTTCTATTCATGCCTGAGTGATTTGTCAATTAGGTTCTGTTGGGGTGCGGGGTGCATTAGATGTTACATCTCAGACAGTGTCAATTGGGTAGTGTAAGAATTCAATCTGACAGCTTTGTACACACATTAATGACACAGACCTTTTTCTGTTCATTTGTATGCTTAGAAATGTTGGAAGAAGCCCTTAAATGAATCAGTCTATTGATCCATCTAGTCCAGTTTTACTAAATTTTTTAACCCTTCAGATGATGCCATCTGGGAAATTCTCCACAGAAACTTAAGTGTTCCACCATTCTACTGTTTATTTTATGGTGGGGTGCTAAGCAGCTGATTTTCAGATAACCCACCCTAAAACACAGAATTCAGAACAGAAAAAATCTTTGAACTAGCCCTAGATCAAGCTGGCTATATGGAATTTATGGAACATATTCTTTTGGTATAGGTTTTGCCATTGAACCTTAACAAAATATCTTTAATCAACAATTTAATTTCCAGGAAAAGTGCAAACTCAAAGAAGAAGTGCTAGCATCTTAATGAATACTATGAATTCAGCTGTTAAAAAAAAACCTCTTGAAGAAGAATGGAGAATTAAACCAATTCATGAGCTTTTTCCTTACTCTCTACTAGTGAGAATAAAACCTTACAGCCATAATCCTGTTTTTCCTTTGTCAGAGCAAGCCACCTTTTTTTTTTCTGGACTTCTACAATGGCTCCTGCTACTGCATAAGATTCATACATTGTACTAACATGTGGTTATCATGGTTTAAACATAGCTTGTTATAATTACCCAGCCAATTGTGGCTTAAGCAGAAAAACATGAATAAACAGCCATGGTTTAACAAGATGTGGGAACCCCTCCATAGACAATGTATGTATGAGAAGCAAAAACTTCCAAAACTATTCTTCACTTCACTGTATTTGTAAATGATATTCAACTGGTTTTGGCATATTGTCATCAAAAGCATCAATTAACCTCGTATTTCTTATATTATTTTAAAACATAGGGATGCTCTTCCCATCTCAAGTTCCTTTACTTGAAGAAAAGGCCTTTGACATTTTCATAGAGACCAAAAATAGAAATGCAATAATTTTCAGCCACTCACTTTCTCTTTTATCTTGCCAGAAGCAGTCTACTGAAATTTGATTGGTTGACTGTCTGGGATTATACAGGGGTGGGTAGGATTTATACAGGGCTATATTGGTAGCTTCTAAGATCATTTCTGTCTCACCAATTCCTGAAGAACATTCAAAAGATGATCTACCCTCATATTCATTTCTGCTGGCTTAGAAATACTAACAAGGACTTAATACCACCACCCAGCCCTGTACAAGAAATCTTCATCTCTCTTCCATTTTAAAAGCAATTAAAATAAATTACTTAAACCTCCCCACCCAGTTGAATGGGAATAAGATTTTGCATCTGAGTCAGTGTTATGATTGTGCTTGCAAATATGATGCTGCTATATTTTTTTCTTGAAGATCTCTCCTGTTACATTTTAAATGCTGATTTTTTTATTACAGTGCCAATCTGTACCTTTTAGTAACTAACTGATGGTAGAATTCACAACTTGGAGAATCGAGAATTTATATTACTTTATCCTCTTATTTTTTCCGTCTATAAAATGCAGGGTCAGTCGGTTAAAATAACAGATACCGGTAGAGACTTGGATCAACTCAAATAGCTCAAATCAAAGTTGCCATGATTCCTTTCTAGGAATGTATCTGTAATAACTTAATACCATGAAGAATTCATCATGCATGTGGTTATTTTCTTTCCTCATTCAAATAATTCTGGAAATGGTACTTGCACATTCAGTGATAAGTTCCACAATTGATAGTTATTGAAAAAAATCACTCTTTCCTTGGTGCAACAAATGCCCATTTCAAGGAGCTTCTCTACAAATAGTTATTCCTCAAAGGAGACAATAAGAAGATCTCTACCAGAGAAGAAGCTTTCCAGTGAACCAGTAGATATGGGAAATTACAAAATCATACTTGGTTTTGGATCAGTATGATTCAGAATTTTAAATATTGTACATTTGAGCAATACAGCTAAGTGAATATATTTCAGTTGGACTGATAACCAGAACAATGTTTCTAAACCTCAGCAATTTTACAATGGGTGGGCTTCAACATGCTGACTGGTAGAGTTCTTGGAGTTAAACTCCATCCATATTGAAGCTAATGAAGTTAACAAACATTAAACTAGAATATGAAACTGTATAAGAATAACCAGTGACAAAAATGGATGTGGGAAGGAATCCTATTGGATCTCTTGAGCATGGAATCCTTCTGGATCATCTGGAAGTACAAGGTTAAGACAATGTATTTCTGTCATCCTCCTCCTTTATGTATTTATTTATATTTAAACTTTTAAAAGGTACTAAAGTGGCTAAGGCACCAGACTGGAAACCAAGAGATGTTGTAGTTCTAGTTCTGTCCTAGACAAGAAAGCTGGCTGGGTCATTTGGGACAGTCACTCTCTCTCAACCTAATCTATCTCACAGAAGTCTTGTGAAGAAAATAGGCATAGGGGCTTCTGGCTATACTTCTGATGCTGTTGGAAATAAGGACCATGAGCTCCACATTCCCGCTCCAAGCTTTCCCCGTCAGAGGACTCCGAGAGGAGTTATAGCCTCCCTGTAGGGATGGTGAAGTCAGAGGGCTCCGAGAGGAGCTATAGCCTCCCTGTAGGGATGGTGAAGTAAATGGGGGCCCTTGCAGGTCAAAAAGAGCCACACAGCTCCTCCCTGACTTGGAAAATCCCCCTCATCCAAAGATGAGGAACAGCAGCAGTCAACATGGCTGCCATGAAGTCAAGGACAGTCAGAATACCTAAGGAGTGCAGGAGTGAAGAGAACAGTGAACAGAGATTGTTGCTGGGTGAGAAGATTTTTTTTCCTTTAAAAGTTACCCCAAGGGAAAAAAAGTCCTAGAGAAGAGGCTCTAAAACTATAACTGTTTAAGCAGCAGAAGAAAATATAAGTCAGCAAATGGAACATGAACAGGGTAAGAATATGGATCAGATAAACCAGCAAATGAAGCAACAGTTCGATGAAGAGGAAGACCAGATAAATGGCGAGCAAAAGGAGCAGGAACAGATAGATTGGCCACATCAACAAATAAATCAAGGACTAGAGCAAAAAATAGGACTGATAAATCAGCTGATAAAGGAAGAAAGACCAAAGAAAATAAAACAGACAAATCGACAATTGGAGAGACAGGAATATACTTTTGATAAGGAGATTGGGACATGGACAGATAGCTGGGACAACTGGCAGCATAAGAGTGTGCTGGGAGAAATGCTTAGACTGAATAAGAAAGATACAGATGAAGTTAGAGATAAAGTTAGAGATAAAGATTAAGAGTGCGGGAGGTGAATTAGAAAATGAATAAGAATTGAAGCACTAAGGAGAAGAAGAGATGATGGATAGAAAGAATTGTATTGTATTGTATTTGTATTTGTTGCATTTATATGCCGCCCAACTCCCAGGAGACTCTGGGCGGCTCACAACAAAAATGCAATGCAATTGCATTTAAATTGCCTTTTAAATATTTAAGTAGCCTGATTGTAAGCTAAAGGAGGCAGAAATAAAATAAGATATGGAAATATTTGAATATAAAGTTTTATAGAAAGAATAAAATAATAGATGGAAAGACTAGAAGTTTACAGATGTTAGGCAATTTTTTATGTATTTTCAAATAAAAAAATAAGAATTACTTAAATTTGATAAATGTGATAGAGATTACCAACATTGTTAGCGTGAATTGGATCAATATGAATGATGCTTAGAATTAATTTTGTTTCTATATAATAGAGAAATGTTTAGATTGAACAAGAAAGACATAGATGAAGATAGAGACAAAGATGAGAAGTTAGGCATTTTTTGTTTATGTATGTTTAAACAATATAATGAGGATTACTTAAATGTGATAGAGATTAATAATATTGTTATGATGAATTGGATCAATATGAATGATACCCAAAACCAATTCTGTTCACACACAATATGGATGTATATTTAAGAAAAAAAATAACAAAAAATATATTAAAAAAAAAGAAAATAGGAGGAGGAAGTAACATTAGGTATGCTTGCCACCTTGAGTTAGTTATAAAAAAACCCAATCAAGGTGAGATAAAATAATCTAAAAAAATCTTTTACAATTTTGTTTTAAGAAGCTTTGTGTTCCCCCCATCTCCCCCCAGGAAGCTTTCTATAATAAACCTGCCAATCTTTGGGGAGGCAGAGCAAGAAAAATTGTGCACAATATTCTAAATATAAACATACCAAACAACTTATGACAGCAACATTTTATTTTCTGTTGGGTAGTTTGATATCTTTATATGTAAAACATTATATATAATGTCACATATGGGAAAATGTTAAATGCATTTTCATTTTCAAGTCTATTTTGTTTTGGCATGACATATTATATTGTTTAGCAGTTGATAGGTCCCAGAGTTGCTGAAGACATAATGAAAAAGAAATAGGAGAATTTGTAAAACGTAAAAGTTGTTTTTCTCCTGTATGAGGAAGATGTAAAGCTCTGCCAAAAAAGAGCAAGGCACATCACCAAAAGAGGACAAAAGGACAAACTCATTCATATTTATAGCTACACATGTCTATAAATATTTGGGGTTTTTTTCCAGAAAGGAAGAGAGGAACTACGATCAAGTTACATTCTCTTGTTATGTGTGCGTGTGAAATATAGATGGGCATCTATTGTGGTTTTTTGACATCTGGATTTTAATAGAACACAACAGTGAATAAAGGACTGTCCTCTGCAAATGGTAACCCTCTTTCCCTATCTAGGAAGGGCACTTTCAGAGAGTATGATAAAATGATTATATTCTTACCAAAATCTTTATCAGGATTAAGCAATATCAAGTCTCCATCCATTTGGAAGCCATGCTGGCATTACAGGAAGCCTTAGGGCCAATTTTTCCAACTTTTTAAAAAAAAATATTGAGAAGGATTAAGAATAGCAATAGGAGCACTTGTCCTGTTCGAGGACTTCACTTAACATAGCATGCAAACACAGATGCTGCCAAGTGTCACAGGACCAAAATGGTCAAATTTCATAAGTATTATTTGGAACCATGGAGATAGATTTTGGGGGGGGGAGATTAAAATGTTAGCTTCCTAAAAGCACCCCACCCCACTTCATTTCTATTATTTTTACAAAGAAAAAATATCCATTGGTTTCAAACTATTAAAAATAGTAGACCCAACGCAGCTTAGGATCATGGGTTGCCTTTCCTGTTCCCTATCCATAATCAGAGCAATGAGCAAAAATCCATTCAACAGTGAAGTACAATAAATCAGAAATAAAGTGGCTAAATGTTCACTTCATATCATTGAAATATTATGCAGTCAGAAAGCGAAAGATAAAAAAATAATCTACATAAGCATTGTAAGTACCTTCAAATTTGCATTTGCTGGATTTTCTGCCAATGTTATATTTTTATAGGAATCTGCTGTGTATCTTCAGATCTCCAGATGGGAAGAGAAAACAGTGCTTTGGAATGCCAGCAGCCAAGTACCACCTGTCATTAACCTTTAAACTAAATACGTCTTTTGCCAAGATCATCCTGAAGTTGTAAAAAGCAGCTGTGTGAAAGATGCAGCTGTTTTAAGCAGTTGAGCAGCGGTCTTGAGCATTCTGAAGTAAAGTTTCCCCTTGAATCCAGAGTATTGCATAGCTTAGAACTTTATTTATTCTCATTTGAATTTAATACAGAACATGTCTGATACACATGCATATGCTACTCTGCCTTTCTCCTAGATTCCCATAACCTGCACGCATGCTACAGATCCCATTAGTCAAGAAATTTCGGCAGGTGGAGTCCAGCAGAAGAGTTTTTTCTGCCATAGCTCCTGCTCTTTGGAACATTATGTCCTCAAGGTGAGGTCCACACCCAGCCTTCTGACCTTCCATAAGGATCTGAAGACGTTCTGCCAGTTAGCCTGGGACCCCATGGGGGCAAATCACACTGGAAATGGCTTACAGATTAAGACAAGACCCTACCTCCTCCCATGTGCATCCTACTCCCTTCCTCCCCATCTTTTAGCAATAGCACTTAGACTTATATATCACTTCATTGTGCTTTACAGCCCTTTCTAAGCAGTTTACAGCATATTGCCCCCAACAATCTGGATCCCCATTTTACCGACCTCAGAAGGATGGAAGGCTGAGTCAACCTTGAGCTGTTGAGGATTGAACTCCTGGCTGTGGGCAGAATTAGCTTGCAATACTGCATTCTAACCACCATGCCACTTGGCTTTTATGTGTAAATTATTGCTATTATGATTATTTATTGCTTCAATGTTTTATTGTCTTTTAATGTTTGTTAGCTGCACAGAGTTATCTCAAGTAAACAATGTTTGTCAAGCAAATAAGACAAACAAACAAATAAAATCTACTTTAGTAGGGGAGGGGGGTTTCTAAAATAATTCACGTTCTTTCAGGTTTGAAAGCTGAAAGAGTAAGACATTTAATAGGATGAGGGATTCATATAGTAAATAAAAAATGGATTGCCATTAGGCCTGAAGGTAAGGTAATGCCAGTTTGGTGGCAATTTGATTTAGATCACTCACTCATGCATACACAATGCTTCAAACAGCCTCTTATATCCACACATGAATTAAACAGCATATGATTGATGATGGAAGAAGAACTAATTGGTGGTTTAATAAATACACTCTAACTTGATAATATAGCCAGATTTATCAGCAGAAAATGCCCCTGTCTAAGAAAAATTATTAAGGTAAAGCACAGGCACAATGACAAATGCCAAGGAAGTAATTGGCTGTAGTATCAGCACTAGCAGTAAACGGGCAGAGTGTAGATTTATTTGCTTCCCAGTACAGGAAACCTGAGTAAAATCTAGAAGACAAATGAAACCAAGAGAGAAAGAACAGATTGTTTTCAATCCTTAAATGCTGATACACAATTGTATTCTTGTATATTTCAGACCTTTTATTGGAGTTCATCTCCCAAGTACATAAAACCTTATCTAACTCCACCACATTTTCCTCATTCCAAACCAAAGGACAAACTCTGTTAGTAGTTTCATGTAGATATGAAAAAGGAGAAGAGAGGGGGCCTTTGCAATGATCCTACTGTACAACTTTCTCATATCACTGACTGGAACCAACTACTAGTACATAAAATAGTAGAGTTGGAAGGGACCTTGGAGGTCTTCTAGTCCAACCCCCTGCTTAAGCAGGAGACCCTATACCATTTCAGACAAATGATTGTCCAGTCTCTTTTTGAAAGCCTCCAGTGATAGAATATCCACAACTTCTGAAGGCAAGCTATTCCATTAGTTGATTTCTCTCACCATTGGGAAATTTCTCCTTAGTTCTAGGTTGCTTCTCTCCTTGGTTAGTTTCCACCCATTGTTTCTTGTCTTCCCTTCTGGTGCTTTGGTACTAATGAGGAATCCTTGATACTCTCTGAGCTTGAGTCCAGAGAGCACCAAGACTCCCTCATTTCCACCCTGAGCTACAAATATTCTCCTCTATCAGTACCAATTACTAAACTGAACCACTGCAAAATGGTGCTGTCAAATCCCCACCTTTACAGGCTACCATGATTGATGGTACTGAATAGTACAGAGATGTCTAAAAGGATATAAATAGCTACCAGGTTCCAAATAAAAACCATACAAGGATCTTCAAGGTATAACAGACCAGGAAACAAGGACTACTGGAATTCTTTTTGCCCTCTCTTATACCTACAGAATCAAGGTGGGGTTCTTTTGAGTCTCTTTGTCATATTCCCCTCTGTCAGGGTTTCAAGTAACACCCCCAACAGAATCAAAACTCCAAGGCAGGCATTTTCCTCAAAGTTTGAATTTATTAGAGATGCCATATTGGCACATCTGGGAAAACCCGAATCTGAAAGCCACAGGTTTTCCCTCATCCAAAGTAAAGTCAAAGTTCCTTCCCCTGCATTCACATGGGGATTACATGGTCCAATCAGGTCACTGTCCCAACTGTAGTTGACTCCCAGTCATGCCTCCCCAGGTTCAGGCTGAACATCCTTGATTCCCAAGGGAAAAAAATGTTGTTATGACTATACACCCCACAGTGTCTCCATCACCCCCTCCCATTACCACAGCTTGCCCATCCACTACTGTGGCTCCAAGGCTGACACCCTCCTTTCCCAGGGCTGAGATGTAATTTATTATCTGTTATCTGCTAACAAGTCTTGTATATCTTTCCCAACTTTATTCTTATTTCACCAGAGGGACAACGTAGTTTCTATTCCATGCATAGCCTTGAAAGGGACTAGACAATCTTCTTTATCTAGTGGATTCCACAACTAATGTCCTACCATCGTATCCACAATCTTACCCAGAAACAGCAGGTTAAAAATGAGGTAGTAGTTGGCCAATATTTTTGGATTCAGGAAAAGTCTCTTCAGGAGGGGGCTCCCCGCCTTTCCTTTCAGGAAACCATTATTTTCTTTTCTTACCCCCCAAAATATTGCCAACTGCCTTGATTGCACTCACTCGTAGTAGTCCAAAGGAACCAGCTGAGGTGTGGGTCCAAACCACATGTGGTAGAAATCATGTCAGTGTACTCTATCCACTTTCTTAGCTCTATAAGCAAAAAGCAAAAGGAGTTGCCCAGATCACTTCTTTAGATCCTACCAGTGGTGGGATTCAATTTTTTTGCTACCCATTCTGTGGGCGTGGCTTGGTGGGCATGGCTATGTGATCGGCCAATCAGAGATGGTATTTGCCGGTTCTCCAAATTATCACTACCGGTTCTCCGGAACCTGTTGGAACTGGCTGAATAGCACCTCTGGATCCTACCCATGCTGAATCCACAGCTAAATAAATAAGAATGATATCATTGGTAAAGTATTATGCAAATAATAAATAGTAGCCTGTAGGTCTTGCCTGGTCTTTCCCAGGAAACTCTGGATCATTTCAAACAGAGCATTAGGTAACATTCTAACAATGAAAAATATTTATGCTTTCTACTCATCAAGAGTAGGCTTGGATATGAGTTCTTGCCTGTGCTCAGTCAGATTCACATTTAATGAATCACATCATTTCTATCATTTCATTTTCCAGACATCCTCAGGATAAAGGTCAGTCAGGGCAAACTGAAGTCCAGTGCTCTGGTTGTTTCATATTCCAAAGTTTGACCAGGCTGTCAGAGTAATAATCTGACAAGTTTACTGGGAAAATCCCTAGGTATTTGCCAGAATCCATGCAGATCCATAAGATCAAGGGCAGATCATCTTAATCGGTCCTGCCCCACTATATCTCTATACAAGATAAGTCATTTGTATCAGGATATGATGCAATCACAACAAAAGAGGAATACCAATGTCCTTTATCTTTTGATCACAAGCTAAACTCTAGGAGGAAAAAATATAATGTAAAACTTCCTATATGGATCCATTCAAACATTATCTGGAACAAGGCTAAGGAGGCCATGAGGTCATGGGCTTCTTTATCCCATCTCATTCTGGGTTATAGAGATTAAAATCCCCAACTCCAGGAGTTGGTGAGATTCCATCATTGGTCTTGCAATGAAATCCAGGACATTAGGAAGGACAAAGCAAGATCCTCAACATATATTTCAAGTACAGACACTCATATCCTTTCCCAGGGGTGGGTTTCAAATTTTTTAACAACAGGTTCTGTGAGCATGGCTTAGTGGGCATGGCTAGGTGGTCACGTGACTGGGTTGGCATGGCCAACTCGATGTCACTCACATCAAGGGCTGCTTTCCCTTGCCTGGCCTCTTGTGACCGTGGGGATGCTGCAACGGTCGTAAGTGTGAAAAACAGTCATAAGTCACTTTTTTCAGTGCCATTGTAACTTTGAATGG
>JANHJO010011074.1:87810-97979 GCA_032468235.1 Pseudoxyrhopus heterurus
ATCTATCTATCTATCTATCTATCTATCTATCTATCTATCTATCTATCTATCTATCTATCTATCTATAGAGAGAGAGAATGAGAATGAGAATGAGAATGAGAATGAGAATGGTATTTATTATAGTTCCGGAAATGTAAATTACATTTTAAACATGGAACTTGGAAAGTTATTTGTGAAAAGATATGTCTGTCCCTACCTATGACTCTGCATACTATGGAATTCCAATAGATAGACAGACTCTATTGTCTTTCCAAGTATTGGCCAGGTGTTTTAAATTTTGAAACTTTTAATTTTTCTTGTATCAGTGAAATGCTGCGTTTGGAGTAGAAACTCAAGACTGACTTTTGTTCATTTATTCTACAGATCTCTCAATGGCAGTACAAAAATTTTCCCAGTCACTTCAAGATTTTCAGTTTGAATGCATTGGAGATGCTGAAACAGACGATGAAATTAGCATTGGTGAGTGAACTTTGTTGCAACTTGAATTTAACTGACTATAAGTAGTCCTTGATTTACGACCACAAATGGTCCCAAAATTACTAATTGCTAAGACACTTGTTAAGTGAGCTTTGCCCCATTTTACAAACTTTTTTTTGCCACAGTTGTTAAGTGAAACCTGTGGACAATTGGCAGATCTGGCTTTTCCCTTTGATTTTGCTTGTCGGAAGCCGGTCCAGTTACCATTGATAAGTGAGAACTACCGGTACTTGCATTCTGTTTGTAAATAAATACTTCTTGGGATTTTAATTGTGATGTGTTCAGTTTGGAAGTTCAGAGTTTTGAATATTGATACCAAATAAACAGCTTTTTTTTTACTGTGTGTGTGTGTGTGTGTGTGTGTGTGGATAAAAAAGGAGCATTCTCTGGATAGACATTTAATCTTTAATTTTAGGAGATAAGACCTCTCTGTTTCTTAACAATCTTCTTATATCATTTGCTCCTTGAAGCAGAGTTTCATGATTTCTTACTGAATGCTCATCATTAGTTAAAATGCTTATTTACGTTACTGGTTAGCAGCTTGAATAATTATCACAAGCTAAATTATCAACATCAATATAAAGCAGGAGAAGTAGAAATACTTTTATTTAATTGATCCATCTTACCTCAAAAGTGTGGACACTTATTGTGGGAAGAAGACTATATGTCATTTTCACAGATGCAAGCTTCAAATAGTTAACTTGTGTGTTCTATTCCTTCCTAGCATGAATCTATGCTTTCCACTCAAAATACTGTTCGACCTATTAGCTATTGCTTTACTCAGGACTCTTTTCTACTAAGTGTATTTGTAGTTCTTTGATACGATGTGATTAGATTAAGGAACATTGATTTCCATGGCTTCCTTGTTTGTCTTGCTTCAAACTCCTCTGCAGTATTTTTTTTTTACAAAAGTTCTCCTGATATAAAGAATTCACATAATACATTTTATTTCATACTACCGAACAATGACATGTGCACGCACACACACAAAGTAATCATTGTTATCGATATAGTTTAATGGGGAAACAGCAAACAAAGGATTGCCACTTTACAAGCTACATTGATTCTTGCATGCATAGAAAAATTGAGAAGAACAGCAGAGGTTCTAACAAAAATGGATCCTTCTGTGCCTGGTTTAGCGAAGGGGGAAAAAGTCCTAATACGTCATGTGACGCCGCCATGATGATGTGAGTTTGACACACCTGCCATTGGGGATCTTCATCTAGATTAGCTACGTCCAAGTAGCATATACAGGTAGCCAATTGTACGACCACAATTGAACCCAAAATAGAGTAATTATTAATGCAAATTCCATAATTAAATCAGTGGATAATTATCACAGGAAAGATGAATTCTTGTTAACCTTGTGCTAAGATTCAAAGGAAGGACTCAGCGTAAAGCTTTTTAACCCTTCTGTTTCAGGATGCTGTTTTTGTAACTTGCAGCATTAGACCTTTGATTTAGATTGCTATGCTACATTTCTCCCATGGTTGTGAATATTAAGAACCTAATCTTTTTTATAGCTACCGTTCTGCCTCACTGCTCTGAATCTCTTGAGCAACTGGCAGAATCTGTGAAATTCATTATTTCAAATGAATAAGTTGGCTCGGCGATCAAACCCGGGATTACCAGAATGTTAATGCTGTGAATGTTTGTGGGCTTGGGTGAATTCAAGCATAGTTATCGGAGGGTGAGAAGGCATTAGATTCAGGTCTTATCTTGATAGTCAATCAATGAATTATTGAAAGATGATCAAATTAAAAACTTAACAGGCAGCAGCTTCTAGCTTGTTTCACTCGGGTCTTGTTATTACTTGAATGGGAGACCACAAAAAAATTCCCCGATTGTCTACTAGTCAAGAAAGTTGAACAATATTCTGGATGAAGGCTGTGACAAAGCATTCCATGAAGCTTCCAAGAAGCTATGTGGCCATCTCTATGAATTCATCAATTATGGAACTGAATCCAAGGAAGACTTTCTTTTTAAAAACTAAGAACGCTTTTACTGGGTGAGCAGGATATGGATATACAGTACGTAGAGATTAGTGCAACAGTAGAAGTAGCATTAAAAAAACAATTGCAATTAAGGACAGATGGCTAGGGATGGTAGAATGTAAACCTTATAAAAATGTTTTTGTACTATTGAAAATACAAGTGGACCTTGACTTTCGATCATAATAGAGTCCAAAGTTTCTGTTGCTAAGTAAGATAGTTACTTGTCAGAAGGTCCCAGAAAGTGATCACACGGCCCTAGGACCCCCGTAAACCATCATAAATATGAGTCAATATGAGTTTGTGATTCAAGCGTCTGAATTTTGATCGCATGATGACAGGGATACTGCAGTAATCATAATGTGAAAAATGGACACAAGTCACTTTTTTCAGTGCCATTGTACCTTTGTATGGTCACTAAATAAACTGTTGTTAAGTTGAGCACTTCCTATATAAATTAAAACTTACATATAGTAGTATGATGTGGTTACAATAATTGTTACATGAAAATTACTAGTTTGAAAACTCAATACATCATTTACCTTTTACTAATAACTACCGCTACATTTCTCTATATCCCTAAATCATACTAGTAATCTTTCTGTTGATGGGAAGAATCTACAGGTATCCTTGACTTACAGCTGTTCATTTAACAATAATCCAAAGCTACAATGATCTTGGAAAAAGTTATTTATGACCTGTCCCCACACTTAGGACCACCACACATCCCTAGATGATCACAATTTGGACGCATGGCAGCTGACTCACAATTACAACCAGTAGCAGCATCCTTTGGTCACATGTTTGTGATTCGAGACCTATCCAGCCATTTTCCAGCAAGCAACAGTCAATTGGGGAAGCTGGATTTCCTTAACAATTGCACTAGAAATGTCCTGTAGCGATTCTCAGTCATCCAGGTCATGGTTGTCCCAAAGGAGCTTTTTCAGGAGGCAACTAGACTTTCTTGTTTTTTCTTTGCTTCTCATTCCTTCCATTCCCCACCATCCTTGTCAGAGCTAAAGAAGCTTCTTGGATGAGAAGCAAAACGTCTTCAAAAAAAACAAACAAACAAGAAAATCCAGTTGCCTCTTGAAAAAGCACCTTTGGGACAACCATGACTTGGATGACTGAGAATCACTACAGACTTTTAGCTATGCAATTTGGGATGAACACCCTTCGAATGGTGTGGGAGTATGAACAGATTTCCAGAAAAAATTCCAGACTACAGGAACCATTAGCACTGCTCAGGTGACCCTGACGACACAGATAAACCTCCAAGTGGCCTCAATGACTCTAAAGGAATGCAAATGACCAGCTGTCTGCAAGGAGTATAAATCTTTCCATTCCTCACTATCCTGTCAGAGCTGAAGAAGCTTCTTGGATGAGAAGCGAAACGTCTTCAAAGAAAAAACAAGAAAGACCAGTTGCCTCCTGAAAAAACACCTTTGGGACTAAAAATGGTCGTAAAATCAGGCACAGTCCCAGGAGGGCTTGCTTTATGACTGCACCGACCTATGATGGAAATTCCAGGCCAAATTGTAGTTGTAAATTGAGGACTACGTGCACAGTAAAGATGTTAGCTATTGAAGGTGAATTATTATACAATGATGTTTTACAGCAGAAACTGGATATGAAATATAAATTGATAGGAATTGGAGCATCTAGATCCATTTTGAGGCAAACATAAAAAATATTTTTTTTAAATCTCCCATTAAAACTAAAATGAGAGTACAACAATATGACATCATTACTTGTAGATGAAGTTGACAAAGGACTCATTTACTTACCATTATCAGTTGTGAAATAGGTCCAGCTTGAGTATGTTTAGATCTTTGGACAGTATGAGAGGAACACATGCTAAGGACGCCACATGATTGATGAATTTCAGTTATTTTTCTGATTTTGATAGAACCTTGGAATAGAAAGATCTTTTTTTAAATGAGCAAGAAAATTGAGAGATCATGTGTCCAAATATTTCATGGATTATAAATATAGTGCTGTTCAAGCCACTATTAATTATGTCCCTGTATTTCATGATTTTTGTGTAAATATTAATTAGAATTACCATTGCAAGGTTTTTTTTTTGCAGGTGTGAGAATGAAGAGAAACAACATTTGGTGTCAGATCTGAACGTATTTCTGGATATTTTTTTTACATATGGCTGCAAAATTAAATAGATTCAATCGGTTAACAGTTCTTAAGTTGTTTTCTTGTACTGTGTGTCAATCAGTTTATTCCATTAATGAAAAATAACATGGCCACTGATTAGGCTTAAGGTCAGATGTGGTGAGAAAAGTTAATTGTTTGTATATGAGATGTTAAAGTTAGTGGAAGCAGGGATTGATGGCAACAAGGAAATATGGCTGAGAGTTGATAGTTGGGAGAAGTGGAAAGGATTAACTGGATGGCAAAGAGGGTCAAAGGATTAGAATTCATCACATTCATCCAGACATCAGTTTATTTGAAGAATAACAAAAGTAAATCATCTAGTAAACATTCTGGATAATTGTCAGTAAAGGTCACACTAAAAGGATTTGAACACCTTCCTAGTACTTAAGGCAGGTTCTGCTGTTAACAGTAAGACAGACAACTATTGCATCAGGTTTCTAAATATTCTTACTGCAGTTAAGCCATTCCAGAGTCTGAAGCTGTAAATTACAAGGAGTTGAATAAGTTACCTAGTAAACTTGTACTCACCTACGGATCATAGAGCTGGGAGAATGTGAGCTGTTTGAGTTACACAATAGTGGAATTCTTCATTCCCTGTGATGAGAACCCAGATTGTTGGGGGCAATATGCTGACATTGTAAACCGCTTAGAGAGGGTTGCAAGGCCTGATAGGCGGTGTATAAAATACAGTGTTATTGCTATTGCCTTTGTTATTTCTTATAAGTAACTCAAGGTGGTCAACATAGCTAATACCCTCTCCTCTTATTTTCCCCCTGCAACGACAACCCTGTGAGGTAGGCTGGGCTGAGAATGACTGGCCCGAAATCACCCACCTAGCTTTCATGCCAAGGCAAGACTAGAACTCACCGTCTCCTGGTGATTGTTCCAAAGTCACCCAGTCAATTTGCATGTCTAAGGTGGGAACAGAACTCATTGTCTGCTGGTTTATAGTCTTCACCAGGGGTGTCAAACTCAAGGGGTGCTTAAATCTGGCCCGCGGGGCTGCCCAAAAAAAGACTGGCCTGCAGTACCTCTGCCAGTGAAAATGGAGCTCAGGAGGGCTGTGGCAGAGGGTTGCAGGAGGTCATCACAGCCAAAAACAGAGCTCGGGAGGGCCACGGGCGGCCTTCCCGAGCTCCATTTTCACTGGCAGAGGATTGCAGGAGGCAACTGCAGCTAAAACGGAGCTCGGGAGGGCCACAGGCAGCCTTCCAGAGCTCCGTTTTTACTGGCAGATGGTTGCAGGAGGCCGTCACAGCCAAAAACAGAGCTTCTGAGGGCCACAGGGAGCCTTCCCAAGCTCCATTTTTGCTGGCAGAGGGTTGCAGGAAGCCATGACAGCCAAAAATGGAGCTCAGGAGCCTGTTTTCACTGGCAAAGCACTCAGGCCACCACAGGTGCCTCCGACACAAGTGACGTCAAGCTGGCCACGCCCACCTCAATGAACTCGCGTTTGACACCCTTGGTTTTTGCCATTAGCCTGGCTTTTCGACACCTGCTTAAATACTTTCCTTGAAGAAAAACAACACTTTGACCAAAACCGTGTATCCCGCTGCTCAATAGAATTTACCATTAGGAACTCAATGAATTTTTAAGACAATATCTGCTTTTCAATAATTTTTGCACGCTGTAACTATCAACCGTTGCATGATCCTGCTTGAATATTGAGCTAAATGTCTCCTCTCTTTTTCTCATTTCCATACTAAACATGCCCAGGACTTAGTTTCCAAGCCTCCTTACTTTCTTAATGACACAATCTATTTTTCAATGTCCTGTTTAAAATGCATTCCTCAGTGCTGAACACTTTGCATCAAATATGTGCAGACAAATACAGAGCAGCATGGTACAAATGTTTAATGTTGTCTCATCACTACGCTATGCTTAGTGCATGCTAAAGTAGCAATTCTTTTCTTAGAAGCTGTTGTACTGCTGTTCACATTCAGCATGTGATGTATTAAAACACAAAGAATCTTTCATTAGCTTGAGGCACCTCACCTTAACAATAATTGATAGTTTATCTATCTACCCATCCATCTATCTATTATCTATCCATCCATCCATCCATCCATCTCTTCTTCTAGTATTCTCCATTTAAATTCATCTTGTTACTCTCCAGGTCTTTTAGAATCTTGATTCTATCTTATATGGTGTTGAATATTGAACTTGCCATGAATAAAGCAATTTATTTACCTACTTACATTTTTTTAATAAAAAAGCAGAAACAAAGCTGATAATGATTAGGTTGATGTGGAGTCATAAGTAAACCCTAACACAATTGGTCAACTAGCTGATCATCTCCTGGTTGATATCTGATTGCTTTAACCACTAGACCAAAATGTCTAGTGATACTCCATAATATTAAAGATTAGTGAATTTACGTATCCTGCAACTATAAGTAAGTGCATTATCAGCTTGGAATACAAACAGCAAGAATACTATAACATGCAACCATCAGCAGTGAATATAAAACAGAAAGCCAAAACCACCCTCCATCTGTGATGTTTTTAAGTAAAAACGGTATCAAACATGTGATTGATAACCAGATATACTGGATTTTTGTATACAAGACAGACTTTATCCATGCAGGCCCCCCAAAAAACATAGAGATGGCCTTCATTTGCTAGACTTAGACAGGGATATTGTTTTAGGGTTTGAAATACATATCCATACTGGAACTTCAACATGTTCTAGGAGGACAATCACACAATTGTTGGAAGAGGAGATGCTGATTCTTCCCAGTCCTTGCAAGACAGGATGGTGGTGCAGTGACTCAGTGATTAAGATGCCAGGCTTGTCAGCTGGAAAGCCAGCAGCCCAATGTTCAAGACCCAAGAGCCACGTAACGGGGTGAGCTCCTGTCCTTGCCTCAGTTCGTGCCAACCTACCAGTTCAAAAGCATGCAAATGAGAGTAGATAAATAGGTACCACTTCAGTGTGAAGTTAACAGCACTCCATGATGTCATGCTGGTCACATGATCACAGAAATGTCTTTGGACAGTGGTGGCCCATTGGCCTTGAAAGGGAGATGAGTAACACTCCCTATAGTGGGACACAACTGGCGGAGTAAACGCTCCCTATGATCGGACGCAGCTGGTGGAGTAAACTCCAAAGAGACTCCGTTAGCTTTTTAGTTGCAAGACAAACACTCATTTTGGCAGTATCTCATATGACTATATATGTGGGGAAAAACAAAAACAAAGCCAACACCCTTTCTGTCAGAAATTGATTGCCACCTGTCAAAGTCGAAACCCAGCAACAGTCAAAGAAGCAGAGTGGTTCTTATCTAATTAGTTCCTTTAAGCTAGGTAATTCACCAAGAACGGTGGGAAAGATGCAAATTGTAGGCGATAAGGATGCCAGACCGATGTGTTATTGTATCAGACTCAATTCTCCTTAATGCTACCGAAGCCCTGGATCTTATGCAGCCAGTCACAAAACGCTGTCTGATTTATGGCCGTCTGAGTATACCGGATGCTAAAGCATTGTTAAGCCTCTGTAGGTCTGAAGTTTGGTTAATGCATGGATGGAACCGTGCCAGCAGAATCCATGTAAGCCATTCTGAGTTTCCCCAAGGAAGAGCTGGATAAGAGGCCTAAAGCACTGACGTAATCCCCGTTGTGTAATTCAAGACCCCTCCACCTGTGCTTTAGATGTGGTTGTCACAGAAAACCCACTTCCGTGCAGATAGGAAACCTTTGCCTCCATTCCCGTTGTCCCGTTTTGCTTCTAAATCCCAACCTGAGTGAAACAGTTTCCTTTGGTTTTCCAGAGCACAGCATGTATATTGTAGAGAATCAATTTTCAGCTCTCGTCTACAGATCACAGGTGTCTCTATCCCACAAAGCTTTGGAGAAAGAACTGTGAAATTGTACAACAGAAAAAGTGTATGAAAAGACAGAACTCCAAGTGTCTTCTCTGCCTGTTATTGAGTTCATGAGTCACACATGAGAAGTAACTTAACTTGGTGAGCCACCTCTGCTTTTCAAGTTTCATAATCTATCTCATAAGCTTCTTCTGAAGTTGTACAACCCTACCAGAGAAGCAGTTCACCTAACTAAATAAATGAAAACATGAACATCCTTTTGCACTACATGAACGACCTAACCTTACACTTCTATACTGGCAGCAGGTGATTCTGATGACTCAAAGATTCATCCATCAGCCACTTTTATAGTTGCTTCTTGACGTTTATTCTCCCTCCTGAGGACAACAGAATAATAAAGATGGAGAGATTGGTCTTTGTGCCCTGCTAGGCAGATTCATATAGTATATCCCTTATTTCTTTTCACCTCCAGAGTAAAAATCGAGTCATAGAGATGGTATTTGGGTGGGTTTCTCTAGGGTATTGTCTCTTCCATGGATGTGAAAGAGACAATATCTTGGAGAATCCCATCCCCATGGAAAAGGGAATGAACACAATGATAGGTAGTTCCCACAATGGGGAATAGAATAGAATCAGAATAGAGCTGGAAGGAACCTTGGAGATCTTCCTGTCCAGCCCCCTGCTCAAGCAGGAGATCCTATACCATTTCAGACAAGTGACCGTCCAATCTCTTCTTAAAAACCTCCAGTGATGAAGCCCCCACAACTTCTGAATGCGAGCTGTTCCTTTGGTTAATTGTCCTCACTGTTAGGAAATTTCTCTTAAATGCCAGGTTGCTTCTCTCCTTGATTAGTTTCCATCCATTGTTTCTTGCCTTGCCTTCCAGTGATATGGAAAATAAGTTGACCCCTTCCTCTTTTTGATAACCTCCCAAATATTGGAATACTGCTATCACGTCCCCACTAGTACTTTTTTTCCCCTCTGGGCTAGCCAAACCCAATTCCTGCAACTGTTCTTCATATGTTTTACTCTCCCAGGCCTTTGATCACCTTAGTTGGTCTTCTTTGCACTTTTTCCAAAGTCTCAACGTCCTTTTTTTGTAATGTAGCGAGCAAAACTGGATGCAGTATTCCAGGTGTGGTCTTCCTAAAGCTTTGTAAAGCGGTACTAATACGTCACATGATTTTGATTCTATTCCTCTGTTTATATAACCAAGGATTGTATTAGCTTTTTTGGCTGCTGCCGCACAGGGCTGGCTCATGTTTAAGTGATCGTCCACTGGGATTCCAAGGTCCCTCTCACAGTTACTGCTTTGGAGCCAGGTTTCGCCTAATCTGTACTTGTACCTTTGGTTACAAGCAAGCTAGGCAGAAGCTAGTGTTTGATGTAGCCCTTGATAGACAAGGTCAATGTCAAACTATATTTAACTTCTGTGGGTTAATTAATTGGGTCAATTAATTCAGTTTTGGAGTCTGGAGGACAGGCTTATTTTTCCAAACTTGACCAAATTAAGCATGTCATGCAAACCCTCTTTTCCTGCTAAGACTGAAAGGATATTTTGGCATGTGCTTTATGAATCAACAGACAAATGTGTAATCTATATCTGTAAAACAGAGCGGGTGTGTGTATGTTTGTGGGTATGTCCCAAATAGGCTCCTCCACCCCTGCACCAATCACGCCCAAACTTTCCATACATGTTCTTTACACTC
>JANHJO010011074.1:109980-123486 GCA_032468235.1 Pseudoxyrhopus heterurus
GATGTTCTATGTAACAATAAAATAAAAAATTTATTCAAAAAAAAAAAAGATTCAAATCAAGGGGAAACCTTTTACTAGCTTTGAAAGAGAGTCACGAGTTACTACACCCTTTCGGTAGTAAGAGGAAGAGTTCCCGTATCGGATGTCCACGACAAGCAAAAATAAAGGCGGGATATAAATACATAGCTACGTTTTTAAAACCCCATAAATTTAAGGTGGAGAGAGAGAGCTAAACCCAGAAGTTTCATTTCTGAAGGCCTCGTAGTAAGTAACTCGTCTGCCCCTCTTTTTTTAATGAAAATATATACCCGTGCAATACACACATACATACACACACAGCCTTGGGGGTTAATTTCTACGCACACCGCACAAGTATTCCCTTTTTCCCCCTGACACCACTTTGAATCCACATTCAATGTGTGTTTCATCCTTTGCGATGGCCGTAAATCTCAAGAGCTGCCTCCTCTGAGCTTCACCAGCAGGCAAGAGAGAAAGAGAGAGGGAGAGAGAAAGAGAGAGAAAAAGAAAGAAAGAGGAAGAGGGGGAGAGAGGAAAAAAGAAAGAAAAAGAAGAACAAAAGAGAGAGAGAAAGGTTGATAAAACGATAGTTTAAATAAGAGTATTATGAAAAGTAAACTTTTATAATGTATGATTTAACACCCGGATGACACCCTGTAAAATGAAAGATGGATTGTTTATGTCTAAAAAAATCAATAAAAATTATTTAAAAAAAGAGAAAGAGAGGAACGAGAAAGAAAAAAAGAAAGACAAAAGAGAAGGAAGGAAGAAGAAAAAGAAAGAGAGAGCAAAAGAAAGAGAGAAGGAGAACAAAAGGAGGAGAGAGAGAGAGAGACAGAGACAGAGAGAGAGGGAAACCGGTCCAACATCAAAGAAGAAGTTGCATCTCTTACCTGTCTCTCACCTGTCTTTCTCTCTCGTGGGTCGACAGGGAAAAGGCTGGGTGGGGGGCTCAGAAGACAGCTACATGTGGGGTCAGGGGCCACTTGCAGTGCTCTCTGCCGGACGGGTCCTTTCACAAAGAAGGATAATCATGTTCGGATGAGTGAGCGATGGATGGTAGCCTCCGTGAGGCTACAATACACCTGGGTTGCTACAAAACAGGACTTTCAGAGCCCCCCCCCACCTTTTCCACAAGGGACCCTTGAGAAAGGTGCTTCAGGCAGGCTGTCCTAATTGGTCAGGGGGGGGCAGGTCTGGATCTTCTCTCCAAAGCCAGTTATGAAACACAACCAACCAGGGGCCGGTCCAGAGATGCAGGCAGAATAATCCCCTTCCTATTAAGCCCTTTGGCCAAGTGACTATGATGATAGTAGAGTCCCTTGGGAGTCTCTCATAGTCAGAGTCCCTTGGGAGTTGGGCGGCATATAAATACAAATAATAAATAAATAAATACAAATACAAATAATAAACTCTAAGGCAGAGCCCCAGAAAAGGTATTAAACCAAGGGACTCTCAGCATTTCCTCCCTTTTCACCCAGGAGCTCCAAAGCATGTGTTCCTGTCCATCATTAAACCATCTTTCCATGCAGCCTCCATGTTTTCAGTGTCTTTTTCCCCACTTGGAACGGAACCCAGAAGGATATTTCTTCCAACACCACAAAGAGCAAAGGATAATGGTGAAAATGATCTACTGGGAAAAAGCAAAACCCACAGTAGAAGTTGTCCCACTCTTTGAGGTTCTCCAGAATTCTTCATCCACTGTGGGGTGCTACAAAGAAGAAAAGGTGCCAAGAAAGATAGAATGCCCCCCAAAATTAGGGCAAAGGCAGATCATTCTCCGTACCTCTTGTTCTTTGTAGCACCCCACAGTGGATGAAGAATTCTGGAGAACCCCAAACATTTTGTTGGATCCAAAGTATTGAATCTCTACTGTGGGTTTTGCTTTTTCCCAATAGATCATTTTCACTGTTATCTTTTGCTCTTTGTTGAATCTACAAAATAAATTCCTGTACCAAATGGTTAAGTTGTTAATGATTTTTATTTTATAATTTAATCTCCAGCCGTTCTTGTAGACTGAATGCCTTTATTAGCAGCAAGTATAATTGGTATCAGATTTCGCCTAGGTTCAGAAAGAAAAACCCCTCTGCTTTCAAAACAAAAGCCATTTAGTTCCCAATCTGTTTCTCATCACCAAAAAAAAATCACAAGTTTCTGGTCCTGGTAGGAACGAAACACAAAAAAACTAGTAAGCAAATCCAGAAAATACTTTTTGAGTGTTACTTGGTAAATCATCAGGCTAAATATATGACATTATCTTGTAATTAGAAAGAAAGTTTGAGAAGAATTTCGTTCTTGCAGTTTCTCTACTGATCCATAGAGAGCATCTGCTCATCTCTACTTCATAACTTGTTAGTGGTTATATATTTTTGGATGCAAATCATGACTGAGATTTCAAGGCTGCAATCCTGTGGCTTGTGGGACTTAATACAGAGAATTTATTTGTAAGAAACCTAACAATCAGCAATTCATAGAGCTGTGAGCAAGTTAGTGATGAAGTTGTCATTATTTCTTCCCAGTTTGATGTTTTACATATTATTTACTTATCTGCAGCATATGTAATAATGTCCTTATGGTCATAATTCAGTATAATTCAGCATAGAACATTATGGATGTTAATCATTGAATTTATAGGTTACAAGATGGTAATAGTGCTTCTACCGTGTTTCTCCTAAAACACAACCCACCTCAAAAAGAAGGCTCAGCACTATTTTATGTGCATGTGTTAAAATTAAGCCCTACCCCCAAAATTTGGCTCTATTTGAACGCATGTGCGGCTGGTCCCCACCATTTTCTCACGTCGTTTGCAGTGCAGACAACACGAGGTGAGGAGCCAAGGGGGAGGGGAAAGAGCAGAGGGGGGAACTTTCCCCCTCGCCCCATGCACCTCACCTGTCCACCGGGCCACTTCTTTCGCAGCCGAAAGGAGCGATCCATGTGCCTCATGCACCCTTGCCTACCTATAATGGTCACTCCAGCTACCAGTAGCCATCCACCCAAAAAAGCCTGGCATCATCCACTCTGACAAGCCTGGCCACTGGGCCACTTCTTTTACAGATGAAGAGTTTGTGGGTAAGCGTGTGGGTCATGTCGCTCGCTCTTTTCGGCCACAAAAGAAGCGTCCGGTGGCCAGGACAGGCATGTGGGTTGCATCGCTCACTCTTTTCCGCTGCAAAAGAAGCGGCCCGGTGGCCAGGCCAGGCACATGGGCACGTGGGACACTCCTTTCAGCCGTGAAAGAAGTGGCCCGGTAGTCAGGTGAGGTGCATGGGGGAAAAAATTAAGACACCCGTTGAAAAGAAGGCCTAGCCGTTTTTTCAGGGGTCAAAAGAAAATAAGACCCGGTCATATTTTCAAAGAAACACAATAGATCAGGAGTGTTAAACTGGCAGCCCGTGGGCTGGATACATCATGCATAGGGCACGTCCATCCCAGCTCCATGAAGGGAAAAATGTTGCAATACATCATGTGACGGCAACGTGACAGCGCAAGTTTGACATCCATGTTGTAGATACTGTATTCTAAGTGTTGGTTTTCTTTTTCTTCAGCGAACCAAACTCGTACTGTACTGGTTCACTAAATAGTATAATAATGATAATACTTTCTGTTGAGGACCAGTTTCATATAGATGTTAAAAGCCACAGGTTAGAAACTAGGGCACAGTTGAACGACTTTGCCTAGTGAATCTCCTAGCTCAAGGAAGAAAAAAGCAATGATAAACCACTGCCCAAAATGTTGACTGCGGGGATTGGTCCAGGCAGTTGTCAAACATCAAGACTGACTCAAAAGCACCAAAAATGTGGCTTACAGTTAATGCAATGTTCTTGCTAAATTTCAAAGAAATGCATCTATATCAGGGGTGTCAAACTCACATTGTCATGGCGGCATCACGTGACGTAGCATGACTTTTCCCCTTCTTCGCTAAACTGGGTGTTGGCGTGGCCAGC
Organism: Pseudoxyrhopus heterurus; assembly: GCA_032468235.1. Lineage (NCBI taxonomy): Eukaryota > Metazoa > Chordata > Lepidosauria > Squamata > Pseudoxyrhopus > Pseudoxyrhopus heterurus. The sequence goes on from JANHJO010011074.1 coordinate 113,946, forward strand.
GCGTGACGCATCCAGCCTGCAGGCCGCGAATTTGACAGCCCTGGTCTATACCATTTTCATTCATACTTTGAGAGTTGCCACATATGGGGTCAGCCAGGTGGTTATTGTCAATATGCCTTAAATGAGAATTGTGAAACTCGTGGCATTTGCAAGCAAGCAAATGGCTTGCCACACCAAACAAGGCCCTTTTATGAACAGAGCTACAGAGTTTATATAACAGGCTAGCATTTTGTATTACAAACAGTTGATTGAGTGAAACAATATGATTAATAGGACCCAGTACTGTAAAGAATTCGTTGCTGAAGTTCTGCTTTCACTGGGAAATTCCCCATGCATAGTTCAGGGTATCAACAGTTGCATCATATCAATAGTTGAACAATACTATGATCTGTTTCACTGCACTGACTTAATTATGACCTGTTCCAATTTCTTGAGTTTTGTTGCAAATATATTGGCAAACTGGACAATTGAAGAGTGAGATCCATTTTTTCTGTTCCCCTATTTAGACTCCCCTACTTATATTCTCCCACCATGTAGCTGTTTCTTCCTTATAAGTTAATTTTGGTTTTTAGTAGATGACAACATTCATTTTAACACATTGAAGAATTCAGACATGTTCCTTCCTCACAATAATAGAGTACTTATTATTCACTGACAGATTCTACTGATTGAAATACTAATATTAATAGTCCATCTAAGTTGTCTACACTATTGCCTAATTAGGAGGGATATTCTGGATTTTGAAGCATGAATCCTTCCTACCTCTATTATGAGACACACAGCCTGGGTTGGTCTGTACACAAAATGTCTTGTTGTTTGCTCCTTATCTTTCTTTTGCATTGACCTGATCTTTGAATGGCCTATAAAAATTTTGGAAATAAGATGCTCAGATCATATAAGTGCCATTTTAGATTTAAAGATTTGGCAGTAAACTTAGGAGCACCCCTGATCTTGACCCACAGCAATGATAGTAAAGATGACACCAAATTCCTGCAGATAGCCAGGTAATCACAGTCATCTATGGGAAACGATAGCCTTAGTTTATTGAACCCAGGTTGAGATCCCATAACAGCAGCTCCTAATAAAGTAGGAGAGGGTAAACACATGGAAGTCTGTAAGGAGTGATGTGATTTGAGCAATTCAGTGAGAGTACTTATCAAGAATCCTTCCAATTCATATAATCAGAGTCAGTACTCCCCAACTTTCCAAGTAGAACTTGGGTTAAATTCTCCACAGCGCTGATTACGTAATAAACATTTTGAATTCTTTGCAAACAAAGGTCTAATTGTTCCTCTAGGTTTCTTATATTAAACTGAAATTTCTGAAATTTTGATAACAGTATCCACAATTGTGCATTCTGTGGTATTGTGCTGTGGTATTACGTCTCTTTTGCCTTGAATTCCCCTCTTCCAAAGTTATGTTTGTAAACTTAATTTAAACTTCAGCAGCTGTGTATGTGGCTTGGCTTCTGTATGTTTTAACATACAGCTGGAATACATATGAAATTGTCGACTCCACCTGAAAACAACTGGGAGGTAAAATGAAAAAAAAAAAAAACTTCCTGAAAGAGATAAACATTAACAACGTGAGCTGTCAGCTCTTGAACCAACTTGTTCTATCTTGCAGAGCGTGTGAGTGACATGTGGAAGCATAAAAGTGCTCATCTTATGCTTCCTGCCATACTGGAATTTATACTGGATATTTCTGGCAAAGGATACTCTCAGACAGTTAAAAAATGGAACAGTAGGGATTTTTCACTAGCTCTTTGTCTCCACTTTCTCCCCAAAAAGTTGCTGTGGGTACTCGGGAAGAATTTAATCATCAACATTGCTCTGAGCCAGACCTGTCTGTCTGGATGTCGGCGGTGATGCCAACTGAGTCATCAAAGTTTTCCAAATCTGACCTAACGTTTTTTTTTTTTTCTGTTTGTAAAAATAACCTGCTTAACTACTTTATGTTCTTTTTTTAAAATTTAAACGCTCTGTTTATCTAATTATCCATATAAATTAATGCCAAATGAGAATTTTGCATTGGTGGTATAAAGAAGGCATATATGCTGGTGACAAGTAATACATTTAATTAAAGAATGAAGTTTCCTATCTTTTTTTTTAAAAAAAACTTAAAATTAGAATGTTTTTCTTTTCTTAAATATTTTCAGAACTTCTGGGTGTTTTTGCTGATTGTGAAGACTACCATAAAGCTCACAGATCAATATGATGCCTGCAGGCATTATGTTACAAAAGGCATTCATGGCATCTCAGAATTTTAGTTATTCTTTTTTTAATGCAAATATCAAAAAAACCCTTCTTTTTTTGGAGGCTGTGGCAGTTGAAAACGGAGCTCGAGAGCCCATTTTCAATGGCAGAGCACTTGGGCCACCACAGCTGCTCCCCCGACACGGAGTGACGTCGAGCTGGGCATGCCTACCCCCAGCCCCCGAAGGTCAAACACAATCCTGATGAGGCCCTCAATGAAATTGAATTTGACACCCCTAGTTTAAGGAGTTACGAACTTATCAGCAATTATATGTTCCAATGTAATCTTTTGTCTTTGAATCTAAAGTCTGTTCATTATAGAAACAATGACTGAAGTGGTGTGAAGGACCCATTTTGCATTTAAACTTTTGAGTCTTCACAGCAATTGAGAGATCAGTTTCGTTCTTTCATATTTAAGCCACCATTTCTAAGTTCTGGGGGGAAATGACTTTTTAAAACCTTTATATCATAAGCATTTCTTTGCCTTTCCAATTCTTTATTTTATAAGTGTCTTTATTTTCCAGGAAGGAAAGAAAAAGTTTGACAAAGAAAGTGAAAAGTATTATTCCACCCTGGAGAAGCACTTAAATTTATCAGCTAAGAAAAAGGAGTCACACCTGCAAGATGTAAGTTTTTACAACTGGGATTTTGTATTTTCAAATTTAAAAGGAGGAAAGCAAAAGATATAAAACATATTTGTTTTATGCAGGATAGAAATGAAAGTATTTTATTGTGTAAATAAATACATGAGGTCAAAGTGATGTTGTATTCAAAGGAGTGTTTGTCTGTTTTAATAATTTAAATATGAGCCTGTGTTTCTTTTATGACCAAGATACTTAAGCTCTGGATTTAATATGTTTTTCCTTCATGTTGTCTTTGACAAGAAGCTATTAAAAGAGGTAATATACAGTGATTACTTAACAGGTGAAAGTTAGGCCATCTCATGTCACTTCAGTTAAGGTTGAAAGATAGGGATGCACAAACACATGTTTAGATTTGTCAATATTTTGAAACATAACAGAATAACGGAAGGGACCTTGGAGGCCTTCTAATCCAACCCCCTTCTCAAACAATTTTTGTTTCAAATAATTAAAACATCAGTTTTAATTATTTGAAACAAAACTACGAATGGTTCAGTGTGGAATATTGATGTCATTTTTTAGTAATTATTCAGATTAGTAGTGGTACTTGGCCTAGTATCTATCTCATTTTTGTTCCAGCTGTTACAACAGGAGAGTGAAACAGCAAGTAGAAAAATCACCAGATTACTCCTCTTTCCTGTTATTCACTGTCAGACTCTCAAGCTAAACATTTCATAGTCCACTGAGGATTCTAGAATGTTTGCCCACAGACGCACCCACTCATTCCAAAAAGAGGGAAAATGGTGTATGACTGTCAGAAGTCTTTAACTTCTTTATTATTTTTGTTGGGCTTTGCAATTTTTTTAAGGATTTATTCCTCAAGAACATTATCATCCTCCACTCCCTATAAACACCCTTCAGTCTGGTTCATCGGGAATACATTTCCATCATCCATAGGGTGAAACCCAACATTTATTCTAATATGATCTATTCTAGCATGATGTCATCCAATTGTTTTGCAAATATGCTTTACCCTCCCTGATCACTGGCTAATGCTGGCTATTCTGAGACTGGAAATCCAATATACAGGTAGTCCTTGACTTACAACAGTACGTTTAGTGACTGTTCAAAGTTACAAAGGCACCGAAAAAAGTGACTTACGACCATTTTTCACATTTACAACCATTGCAGCAACCCCATGGCCAGGTGATCTAGATTCAAACGCTTGGCAACTGACTCATATTTATGATGGTTGCAGTGTCCCGGGGTCATGTGACCTTGTGACAAGCAAAGGCAATGGGGAAGTCAGATTCACTTAACAGCTGTATTACTAACTTAACAACTATGGCGATTCATTTAACAAATGTGTCAAGAAAGGTCATAAAAATGAGGAAATACTCAGTTAACTATCTTGCTTAACAACAGAAATTTTGGGCTCAATTGTGGTCATAAATCAAGGACTACCTCTATCTAGTAAATACCATAATAGAAAAGTCTGGTTTATATCATGCTTTTTGGTGCATCAAACCCCAAAATTGTCTTCTGTATTTTCCAGAAGTTCTCTAAGGTTACTAAAGTTTTTTTTTCTCTTTTCGGTGATTAAAGGAACTTCATCTCAATAGGCAGTTACCCAAAGTCAAAGGAAGTTAATTGCTTATAAGTCCTCTGGATGTCTATTGAATGATCTCAGTAAAGTACTATTGATTCAAAGGGATTTATAGAAGTATCTGTCTTTGGCTTGGGACCAGAAAAATGCCCTATGTATTACTTACTTCTTTGAAATCTTTTGCTTGATAAATCTTGATTGTGCAGTAAATGGTTTCTAGACTGTCAGTTCATTCATATTTTATCAATTATCCATGTTTCACTGGCTAAATTTAAAATGTGGATTGTAGAATTCATGTACATTCATGAGTGATCATGTATTTCTTTTTAACTTCTTTCTTTATAATCTTTCCGTTATACTTCTGAATCTGATTATTGCTAATTGCTCATTATTTATATTTAATAGGTAGGTAGGTAGGTAGGTAGGTAGGTAGGTAGGTAGGTAGGTAGCACATGATTACAATATGAACCTCTACTCACTTCTAATTCAATCCAAATTTCTATAATACTTTTTCTTGTTCTTTTCCATAAGAGGAATATATTTTGTCCAACAATTAATTTGAGTTTGAGCTAACTGACTCCTCCACTCTTTTAACATAATCATTTGTGTTCTGGATCAGAGAAAATACTAAATAACACTAAGATATACATCAGTATCAACCCTTCCCCTCCCAAAACTAAGAACTATTTATTGCTCTTGTTTTTTTTAAAAAAAAATTATTCTCAGACCAAATAATTCATCATGTCTGAAACCAAGAGTGAGTTTTCTGCAGCAATTCTGTGATTAGATCATTGAAATATATTTCCATGGAAATATGAATCTCAGATGATTGTATACTTTGCAGTGCATAGATTTTCATGCTGATCTATCTATTCCTGTAGATTTTTTTTTATTTGAGCAAGAAACAATTTGCTTCTCCTAATCCAGTAGAAAGCCTAACCATGAGAATTTATCGTGTGTTTACTTTTTATAGGATATATTGAGTTAATATGGTGCTTCTGTTATAAAAGACTTTACTGGTGCAATTATAACAATACTAATAACATAAATTTTATATTTTTACAATCATTGTATGTTTCAATTTTAGGCAGATACCCAGATTGACAGAGAACATCAAAATTTTTATGAAGCATCATTAGAATACGTCTTCAAAATCCAAGAAGTGCAAGAGAGAAAGAAGTTTGAATTTGTTGAGCCTGTAAGTTTTAATGTTATTTGCTATAACCAACATAGAGACCAAATTCTAAATAGAGACCAAAATAGAAATAATTCATAGGATTGACTGACTATGCTTTTTTTCCATAATATCCAATTTCCAACTCTGTTATTCTATATTCTAAATGTGGATTATAACATCTCAATTGAGCCAAAGCTGACTAGTGGTCAAGCTACCTAAATATTGGTTACCTTAATAAGGATCTCCTAGTGAAATTCTAAAGAGTCTTATGATTTCTAGTGGATGCAGTTCTTAATCATCAGAATTGTACCCATGCAAGGAATGCAAATCAAGTAAAATATATTAGTCAATTAAAAAAGTGATTTTTTTCTTGTAAACAACTGAAAGTCTAAACTAAGTCATGTTTTAAATGTTCACAGAAAGGTTTTCTCATCCACTGTGGAATAAAATTGCAGATGGCTTGCCCATCTATCTGTGTGACATTTTAATGGCGGTGTTGTTTGTGCAACTAGAATTTCCTAATGTAAAAATTGGCTAAAATACTAGCCAGAGACACTATTCTTCAGGTTTCAATAAATCTATTTGACCTTTTATTTAAGAATAATAAAAAAGAATATGGAAAATATTTATAAAAGTGGAACTAGTATGCTCCAACCCTGTTCTTTTAGCACAGTCAAATAATTTCTAAATAGATTTGACCAAAGTCAGACTGAAGGATGCATAATGTAGATAAAAATTGAGCTCTGAAAGAAGAGAATACATGTCTCTCAGGGATGAACTGTGGAGTCCTTGGTGGTTTCCGAGCTTGGTTGTTTGCTAGTTGATGTTTCATTATCCAACTAGGTAACATCATCAGTGCTAATGAGTACAGGTAGTCCTCAACTTACAACAGTTTGTTTAGTGATGAAGTTACAACAGCACTGAAAAAAGTGACTTGTGACCGCTTTTCACCCTTAAAACCATTGTAGCACCCCCATAGTCATGTGATCAAAATTCAGATGCTTGGCAACTGACTCATATTTATGACGGTCGCAGTGTCCCGGGGTCATGCGAACACATTATGCAACCTTCTAACAAGCAAAGTCAATGGGGAGCAGATTCACTTAACAGCCATGTTACTAACATAACTGAGGCAAGAAAGGTTGTAAAATAGGACATGTCTCACTTAGCAATGGAAATTTGGGGCTAAATTGTGGTCATAAGTCAAGGACTACCTGTATAAGCAAACACCACATGAAACAGCTGAGAGCAAACCACCAAGCTTAGAGAACATCAGCACTCCACAAATTGAATTCTGATCTTCCTCTTGTTGATTCTTTTCAGAGCAGTCATGATGTACCACAGGGGTGTCAAACTCGATTTCATTGAGAGCTGCATCAGGGTTGTGTTTGACCTTGGGTGGTGGTGGGGGGGGGGATGTTTGGCCAGATCGCCATCACTCTTGTCGAGGGTGTCTGGTAGCCTGAGCGCTCTGTCAGAGAAAACGGGCTCCTGAGCCGTTTCCAGCTGCAGTGGCCTCCTGCAACTTTCTGCCAGCGAAAATGGAGCTTGCGAGCCTCCCGAGCTCTGTTTTCGCTGGCAGAGGTACTGTGGGCCGGTCCTTTGCTGTTTCCAGGGTGGTTCTGCGGGCCAGATCTAAGCACCAGATCTGACCCGCAGCCTTGAGTTTGACACCCCTGATGTAGCAAAATATATGGACTGAAACCATAAAATTTATGGCTTCAATGGCTGCATTGATGGCCCCGCTTCAGAGGATATGGATTTGATGAGCACAATAAAGGCAGCAGTCTTCCTTACAAGAAACAAACACAAGAAACTATCTGCAAACATTAATTGCATTGCACAACAGCTAGTGACACAATTTCACCCTCTAACCATTTTCAAGAGATTTCTAACTGTAGATGAGGATGTGTACTTAACCACTTTAGCTGATGTCTGACGATAAGTCTCTTTATAAACAGTTCTGTTTTATTAAGTAGAGCCACAAAAGATTACGAGCCATCTCGCCTATAACTATGCATCCCCTGATCGTTGGCAATCGTATAAAATTACACTTTTGAAAAACCTTGAATTTGAGCTAATAAGTAATTAATGTGGTAATTAATCTATAGTGGCTCATTTGGAATTTGGTACTGCAACTGTGCAGTGATGAACATGCTTAATGTTTTGTTGGAGATAATTATATGTAGATCCACAAACATTAACCTTTTTCCGAATCCCTAAATTAACCCATTCAATAAATCAAAGTTTAACATAGCTCGAGCCACGAGTGTACTAGCAGCTTTAAAGCTCCAGCCAACAAAACATAGTATCTGAAAACCTCAAATAGTCTTGTATTTATTTTTATGTAGTGTTGTTGACCCTGAGATTGTTTGGTCGTCTCATTCTCACAGGAAGACGATTTTGGTAGGAATTTGACCTCTACCCCTCAGTTCATCAGCCAAGCAGTTATTATCTTCCTAGTTCCTTTAAAAAAAACAGGGAAGGGAGAGAAAGAGAAAAAGTAACAGCTACCACAAAATATATTTGAACAATCAAGTTTTAAACCAATGTGGTTAGTAAGCTGGTAAGAGAGGAGAGGCAAGTGACTTTGGATAACCACCACTCTGTCAATAAAAAGCGGAATAGTTATCAAGAGTTATTTGGTATTGGACTGTGCATATATTTTTAGAAGGGGTAGTCTTAACAATTCCGTTTGTCTGCCAAGAAGAAATTTATTTAAGATGGTTTTGCTGAAGCTTGGGTGGCTCTTAAAGTGGTGGTGGCTGTTTTCTCCAGCAGCTTTTTCCAGTCTGGACATTCTCCAGATGTTTGGACTTTAACTCTCTGTTCCTTAGCCAGCATGGCTATTACTGTGGAATTGAAGCATTTGAGGAGTTGAAGGTCCATAAATTTGAAGGCTAAAAAGGGGAACACAACTACCAATATGTAATAGTTCAGGAACAAGCAGCTATGGCTCCTTTATGAATTATGGACTTCAACTCCTAGAATTCCACAGCTGGTTCAGGAATTCTGGGAGTTGAAGTCTACAGGCCATAAGGAACCATAGTTGCCCACTCCTGTAATAGGTGCTCTGGTATGGGAAGCTGATAGCCTTTTTTTCCGGAAAGCTGCCCTGCTCTGTTCATAGATCTCAGGGAACAACTCCTACTATTCCCAGGACCTAACTAACTCCTTTAAAATGTGAAGTTGGCAGAAAACATTGTTTAAATGCTCTACAGGTTGTTTGTAGATGTGGGAGCCACCCTGGCCTGTATAGCAACTCGGATTGTCTGTCCAAGAATGCTACTTGATCCACCAAGAAGACTTCAAACAATGTTAGCAACAGGATGCTGACCTGAAACTGTGTTTTTGAGTTGATGTTGCCATAAAAAAAAGTTGTTCAAATATTTTTTTCACTGAACGTAGGCACTTTCTCCAGAGTTTCTTGAACTAATAACCGCTAGCAATAAGACAGGTTACAAAATGCCAAGTTTTGATTCTCTGCGTTGGAATAGAAGGTAGGGTATAGCTTAATGAGTCTTTGAAGAAGCATGATTACAGGTAGATAATACGTTCTTTTTCATTGCTGATCTCTGTGCACCTCATAAATGGGTCAGTTATTTACAAATGCAAGGGCAGATATTATCAGAATAAGTGAAGAATGAACTGGCCTGTGGAAATCAGTTTATACTCTGGCCTAAATACCAACCTATAGTGCTTTGTGAAGGTTGAAGTTTGGGATCATGGAGCTGATCTTCAGATAACTAGCAGTAGCATCTCTTTGAGGAAAATGGCAGCTGTTCCAACGATGCAGGTGAAGTGAAAGTAGATCCTTTTAGGTTATGGAAGCCATAAAATGTCATAAACCAAACGTAGGGTGACAATTAAACCAGCTAGCAGTATGTTGATCTAATACAGAGGTATTTTACATTTGATGGAG
>JANHJO010011074.1:164267-176539 GCA_032468235.1 Pseudoxyrhopus heterurus
ATTAGGGGACTGGAGGCTAAAACATACGATGAACGGTTGCAGGAACTGGGCATGGCTAGTCTAGTGAAGAGAAGGACAAGGGGAGACAAGATAGCAGTGTTCCAATATTTGATGCTTGCGTATCCAAATGTTGAGTACTATGCAAATTATCTGAGGATTTCATGAAGTGTACCACACTTACAATGATTGGGTTCAAGCAATTTAAGAATTATTGCTTGGGAATTCATACCAGCCTGAGTATGTAACACTAAACTATAATGCAATTAGCTGAAGATCACTGCATTGTAGAACCTACAGAATGCCAAGAACTGCAAAAGCTGAAATGGTGATTATTATGCAATCTAAATAAACCAACTTAAAGCACTGCTGGAATGTTATTATATGAGGTCATATTTGTTCTTCATAAATATTGTTCAGCCTACAATAAATCCTGGAAACTTCTCAGATTGAAGGGTAATAAAATAAAACTTCTTATCTTATGAACTCTTCCCAAACTAAAGAATATTTTGTAAGCTTAACTCTTCGTATGTGGTCAATTCCACAGTCATGGCTCATTGGCAACTTGAAGAGAAAATACTAGGTGACCGCCATCAACAACGAAGTGTAAAGAAAAATAAATGTAAAAACACTGAAATATTTCTTGCATTATTTCTCCTGTTTGGAAGGTCCATCATTAACTAAAACATGCCCCTGTCTGGCATATTTGCCTAGGAAATTCTGAATTCTGTATTTTGCAAGGTCTCAGGCAGCAAATTAAATTCCATATTCCTCATCTCTGTTGAAGAGCTAGCAATACTAGCCAGCATTGCATGGTCTGATGTCAATGAAATGTATACATTAGTTGGCAACTGCAGAGTTCAATTTCCTCATGCAGTTGAAAACCCTTGCAAGAGAATTAGGGTCAACTATAAAATCAAGCAAGAGATATTTTAAAAAAAGACAGCCTATTAAAAGAATTATTATGATTGTTGTAATTTACATTACCCCTTCTTAAAAGAATCTATTGTCTCTTTTTCATCTTTTTAACAAACTAATGAAATTTTGATGTTGAATTATAAGAATCTGTTTCAATCCCTGTCTTCATGCAATACTACACAATTGCAGTGCTTCCCGTATCTCCTTTTGGACAATCCTATAGGATTCTGGTTTCAATCTTGAAGATTTTCGGTCTTCTGAAATGCTTCTTTTTAATAATTCAGTGGTTTCCAGTTCTTTTTTCAAGCTATTTCCAGAGCCGTGGTGGCGCAATGGTTAGAATGCAGTACTGCAGGCTACTTCTGCTGACTGCTGGCTGCCTGAAATTTGACAGTTCAACTCTCACCAGGCTCAAGGTTGACTCAGCCTTCCATCCTTCTGAGGTGGGTAAAACGAGGAGCCAGACTGTTGGGGGACAATATGCTGACTCTGTAAACCGCTTAGAGAGGGCTGTAAAGCACGGTGAAGCAGTATATAAGTCTAAGTGCTATTGCTATTACTGCTCAAAGCACAACACACTCCAAGGAAGCACTTCAAGTAAACAGAACCAGTTGTTGTAGTAGTAAAAGTACTAACATAGAACCAGGGCAGCATCAATTCTAGTCTTCTCTTAAGCATGAAACCTGGTTGGGTGACTTTGGGCTAGTCACTCTCTCTTAGTCCAATGCATTTCATAGGATTATTGTGGGGAAAATAGAAGAAGTATTAAGCAGGCAAGGCTTCCCCCCTCCCCCCATCTTGTCCAAAATTATATTTGAAAAGGCAGGATAAAAATATAATAATAGTAATATTTTTAAAGGCTGCAGATAAAGTAATGGCTCAAATTTTAAATTCTCTTAAAAGAATTTCCATCTCTCTCCCCTCCCCAGTAGGAGAGGAAAAGAGGAATTAAATTAGAAACAAACACTGTACTTGGTACAAGGTCATCTTGACATGAAACAAAAAAGCTCAATACACATATAATATGGCTGACAGATCAGGCTTATTTGGACAGTATTACCACAGAGTTGTGAGCAAAGCTGGGAATGGTTTTGGCCCCGAGGTCAGTTGCAAAGTGTCCCTTGAGCATGAAACTAGCTCTTTGCCAGAGAGGAAAGCACCACTCGATAACAAAATCAGAAGTTTACTGGGTGAGATGTAATAGAGGTGACATCCTGAATCATGCTAGGCTTCAAAAGGTTGCTTAGAATTATTCAGTCCTTCTCTTTCATCTATCTTGTGAGGCTCTTTCAGGCATAGAAAACAAGGGAGAACCTCTACCGCCCCAACAGATGGTGGCAGGAACAGCCAATCAAATCCAGAATAATTACCTACATTAAAATTGCTTTATTTCAACAATGTGAAGCACTGCAATACACTCTCTGCAGCAGTGCCTTTGTGGTAATGGCACCCATCTTGTGACATACTCCTGCCAATTAAAATTTGTTAAGCCCTTTATACTCAGTTGCCAGCTTTCTCAATTCAATGTGATCCAGAAGAGCAAACATTTCTTCTCCTCCTTAGGCAACATAGTCAATCGTGCCATTTGGGGATTATGGAAATTATGAGAGATTTTGTTCTGTTGTACAGATACCTGAGCATCTTCCCTTTGGCTCCAAGTAGCAAAGTGGGATATAAATGCAATACATTGACGTTACTTGAAGGAAAGATAAAATCCATGCGTAATGCAAAAATAACAAAAAATAACTCTGTCAATATTGCACTGTAAAGAGACTTTACACTTAAAAAAGATTAAGATTAGTATGAGTTGGCTTTTGTGCCCTAACTAGAGGGAATGGTGGAGGAAAAGAACCCCCTTCTGTGAGAAAGACACATTCTCTGGTGTCCCATGATTATTGAGACAATGCTCACTTTTCACTTAATACTGGAAATTAAAGGCTGCCATTTTAAACACGCATAACTTACTGCCTCTATAGGAGATTTTAGTGCTGAACTGGTTTCATATGCAGCTGCATTCATGAGGGTACCAACAAAGTCAAGATGGCCGTTGAGATCATGTGATTGAAATTGCCATCATTGGCTGGTGACCCAATGCTTGTTAAATTCAGGTCCAGCTGAATCATGACAATTTACTGGATGACTGTCTCAGCCTATATCCTACACCGGGTGTTGTTGTGAAGATAAAATGTTGATGATCCCTGTGTAAGCCATCTTCAGCTCCTTGAGGAAAGGCAGAGTATAAAACAAATCAACAAGGAGGATCAATCACTGAATTTATATGTTACAGTAATCTGTGAATTGCTTGTTGAATTAGCCATTATTGGCTGGCTTCACAAAATATGTTAAGCTGGGAACTATGTCTAAGTTGAACAATGTACTAAATGGTTAAAATAAAACTGAACAACTCACAATATGGCTCAGTGCAATGTGTGAAGTTAGTCAATTAGCTCCACCAAAATCAATGCACTTTCAGAGAAAGTGCTTTTAAGGCAGGATAATTCCTGTATTGTGATCTTTGTTTTGGAGATCTGAAATGAAAAACAAAGTCAGCAATTCACTTTGCCCATGCCAACCTGTGGTGTGATCATTGATTCCAGACAATAAATGTAATTTGCGCACATTACAAATGCAATAGAAATGAGAATCCCATTTTGCAAATGTCTTTTTCTCAGGTGTTGAAAAATGAGACAAATTGAAAAGTAAAGGCTTAAGGAGCTTAGAAGATGATTTCTATTTTAATTTTACCATGTTCTGGCATATTTATATACATATACACATATAATCACACACAGAGAGACAGAAACGTAATAAAAGCTGAAGTTTTACTCCATTATAGCAATTTAAAAATGAATAATATGAAGGGAAAATGTACAAGGTGACTTCCTGTTCTTAAAAAAAAAAATCCTTAACTCAAATGGTTATCTGGGCAGAAATATAATCAGGCCTATTATAAAACACTTCTCATGACAAGTGTTGGTCATTCCTTGGGTCAAAAATACTTGCAAAGGAATTTTAAAAGTTCATGATGTGTGAAACAGGTTCAGCAAGTAAAGGTTTGCAAGCAAAGTACACTGGCTCTAGATTTGGCCAGACACCAAAGAGGTTCATGAAATCAGTGTCAATTACTGATCCATGTTTGACATCTCTCTGATTCAATGTGTCTCTTCTAAGTATGACCTAATCCAGGTCTAATCCATAAAATGTAGGCATACAAAATGACACAGAAACCGGGGATATCCCAACATTGCTAAATCTCACCCACCCAAAATATTCTCCAACGATTTTTAAAAATACACAATTTCTGTATGTTATCTCTACAAATGTTGAAAAAGAGAAAGAGAGAGAGAGAGAGAGAGAGCAGAGATAGGGGGGTGAGAAGGGTTGTGGATAGACAGATGGAGAGGCAGGTCACTTTTTGTGAAAGAGAAGCGGTTTCACCATTCCGGCCAGTATCTTCGGAAGCTGGGCAGCTATCACTTCTGACATCATCTCTGGGAATTCAACACTCAGCGTCCGGGACTGAAGAAATGTGTTGAGACAGTATAAGTGAAGTTGCTTCACAAGCTATATTAAAATAAGAGGGAGAGGAGGGCAGGGGGGAGAGATGGAAATTACACCACATCGGGTCAAATGGTCCCTGAGTCAAATGGTCCCTTAATCTACATTATTGTTTTGGTAAACATGATGGCGAGCCAAAATGGGATTGCTTGCTGTAGATTAATGCCATCTTTGTGGTCTGTAAACCATGGTTTATTTTATTTATTTATTTTAGCAAAGGATGACTTAGTGGGGTTGTGTGAAGATAGCTGGTATAATCTGAAGGAACTGCATGGCACTTTTCCATATTGTTAATCATTGATTGGCGAGTGGCAATTTCTTAGCAAAAAATGTGTTAGATCTCACTCTACCAGTCCAAACTGACCACTGGGCAATTACATAATAAAATCATTTGTTCAATATGTATATCATCAGTTTGAAGTTGTAATGGCTTGTTACAAACCTTAGTGTCATTTATTCTTGCTATTCTGCTTTAAATCTCAGTTATCTGATACTACGTGACTAAACACTGATGAAAACTGAAGCTTATAATCAGTGGAGGGATTCAAATTTTTTTACTATGGGTTCTGTGGGCGTGGCTTGGTGGGCGTGGCTATGTGGTTGGCCAATCAGAGGTGGTATTTGCTGTGGTCAGCCAATCACAGGTGGTATTTGCTGGTTCTCCGAATTATCACTACTGGTTCTCCGGAACCTGTCGTAACTGGCTGAATAGCACCTCTGAGCTAAACCCACCTATCCTCCAATAAAACAGAGAGTGTGCATAGATTTGAATGCTTTATTGAAAGAACAGGATATGATGAAACTGGTGAAAATAGGAATATATACAATGAGAATCAAATACAAGATAGGAAGTACTGAGTTACTGCTGAACATAACAATTAATAAATACAAGTAATTTAAATCTCACCAACGATGCTCTATGTGGGATATGGGTTTGTCCTTGGATGACCATGTGCCACAGATTAGGATGGATTATTCTTTGAGCTTCTGCCTTCTCCAAATGCTAAAGGAAATGGAGTCTGGCTTCTCAGCGTGCATTTGTTTTGAGAGTGCAGGCTGATGGAAAAAAGGTTGGGTCAGGTTCAAATAATATAATTGGTAATTGTCTCTCTGGCCACTAGATGGGGCTAGAGTGCAACAACAGTACGTAAAAGTTATATGCTGGGGCATGACAACAGGAATCTTCTCAGATTAGTGGTTTGCACCTGAGTAAAACTAGATAAGGTTCAGTGGCAGTCAAGGGAGTACTTTTCAGTGAAGAAGAGGATGGAGATCAAACTGTCTGAGTGTTGGTCTTCTCAGAGTTCTTCCTCCATTCATTAAAGAGCCCATAATGTAGTAGTTCCATTTGGCAAGTTTGAATTTAGCGGCTTTCAGCTTTGGTTACACTCATGGTACTTCAGACAATTGAATTTAATCCTGGATCATGGCCAATGGCAACTCTAAATGAGATTGCAGTCAATAGACAGCTTTTGAAACAAGGATTATCATACACTTCCAGTTAGCTAATTTTAATTAAGGATTTCTGCCTTTCTGACTAAAAGAGAACAAAAACCTAGGTGGAGTACTAGAGCATCCAATTGAGCTTTCCATGTAAATGATGGCTTTGACATTTGGTGCGCTAAACTTTGGGGGGGGGATGCAATAATTATTTCCATCATAATACAAACACTGGTGAAGTGGTTGCCTGAAGAAGTGGAGCTTTCAAAAGAGGTTCCATTACAATGCTTCCTGGCATTTAGACAAGCTGCTTAACCTATCTATTTCCCCCCCCCCAAAAAAGCCACTCAATAATGAAAAGACAGAAGAACGAGGATATGTTCTAAATACCTCTTGTATTATCCCCCTTGCCGGGATATTGATTCTCCGGCTCTTGAGCACTTGACTTGCTGGCTATTTTTCATTCTGCATCATAAAAAGATGAGCAACTTTCCCCATTGTCAAATGAAGCTGATTGCAACATAGAACGCTATTATTCACTACCTATGTCTTGAAGTAACGATGGTCTTTGCATATGTTTATGTCAGATACAATTAAGAAACTATGTAGATACAGGGTTAGTTCCCATATAATGTCAAGAGATCATAGGTCCAATTTCAGCAAAGTCATGAGCATCTCCTTTTAATCCCTTGTGGGGTGGAGTCTGGGCAACTGAATGGAGAAGAGTGTTTACTGGCTGGATGCCCTTCCTGTCGCCAATGCAGAGTTATATTTAGCAGTTATATTCTCATTATGCTCAGAGAGAGAAATATCTGCCTCTACCTTGGATTGAACTCACAGCCTCCTGATTGTGAGGCGAGAACTCCACCTCTAGGTCACCACACCACTCCTTCAGCAAAGTCATGATGTCTTAGATAATTATATTAAGATGGAAAATATCACCCAACATTGGTGAAGGCTTGATAGGATTCACACACAGGACATTCACAAAATATTGCCCTACAGCTTCAGACTAGAACAATGTTGTGACACGGATTGAGCTGATGAGAATTCAAATTGATAGGTCAAAATAATATTAAAGATGTAGGCTAAGGAATGGTTTAAAATGGTGGCAGTTCTATTCTAGTCTTCTCGGAGGTGGTATTCAGCCAGTTCTGACAGGTTCGGGAGAACCGGTAGCGATAATTTTGACTGGATTGGAGAACCAGCAAATACCACCTCTGATTGGCTGATCGCATAGCCATGCACACCAAGCCACACCCACAGAACTGGTAGTAAAAAAAAATGTGAATCCCACCACTGAGTCTTCTCCTTCTGCTGCTCCCATTGTTTAAAACAGAAATGACATTTTCTTATGTAAAACTGGCCAATGAAATAACTTGTTTTAAAACCATTCTGGAAAGAAAATATGGATCCGGTGGTTAATGAAGTCAAGTGATGCTCCAAGTGTCTTCTAAAATTTGCATCCCAGATATCTGTTTGTCAAAAGAAATTGTCCAGATAAAGTGGCCAAAGATCCATTAGTAGAGAGGTCTACTCCCATCAATCACTAGTCGATTTAGATAAGGCAAATGGATTGGTTGGTAGGTACTGTTTTCTGAGAGTTTCCAATAAGAAGTTCCTATCAGTTGAGAAATGATATATTTCACCTCCTCTTGGTTAGGCAGACAAAGTGGCCGAAAATCTACTTGGCTTTGCAGCAATGTGGAAGTGCCATACAAATGAAATATATGGTGATCTGCCCAACACTGTACATATGCCAGTGTAGTTCTTTCATTTGATGAAGAAATAGAGTCAACCCTCTCAGTTAAGGGTCTATGACAATTCGCCATGGCCAACTTGCCATGGCCAACTTGCCATGGCCAACTCATTGCAGGACCACTCACTGCCAAGAGTTACACTAATACCAAAGAAATGGTGGAATAGAATCATTAAAGAAAGATGCAAAAGGAGGAACAGAATGAAATGTGAATGACAAAAATTAAAATAATTTTTATGTATTTTAAATAATTAAATAGAATTGTTAAATTGTCCCCCAACAAGTTTCCTGCTGCAAATTGGCTGTGACGAGTTATCCCACAGTGAGTTGGCCATGATGAGTTGGCCGCAGCAAGTTGGCCGTGGCAAGTTGTCCCATTCCCTCAGCTAAAGGCTGACTTTGCCTAGCACAAGTCAGAAATTTCCAGTTCTAATTGTGGAATACTAGAAGGGCTAATTTGAAACAACACTAATGTGTGGGTTGCCTTGTTAGCTACAGGTGAAAAAAAGCTCACGGCAAGAAATTGTCATGACTTTTCATTAGGAACTGATATAATTGCTGCTCATTTACAGATACCAATAGAGGCATTTAGCACTTACCAGGGTAGTAGCTGTTGGGTTTAGAAAACATTCATCAAGGTGAGTTTCCATGGCTAGGTAAGGTCTTTGTGAAAGCTTCTGTGGCTTTTCAATTGCTTATTAATGAGAAATTCAGAGCCTCCACATTAATTCTGAGTTCATTCTTGTGCACAGCAAGAATTGGATAATCAGATCTCTGATGAAGTGCACTTATCTGCCTACTCACTTACCTACCTATGGTATTTATCTGTCATCTGCATATATAATTTGTCCTCATTCAGCAACTTCCTCATTTTGCAACTGGCAACATTGATAAGAGGTAACTTTTCCACCTCTTCTTGCGTCCCCAAACTTTGCAAGTCTGTAAAGCAAAAAAAAGTTCATTCACATCATAAGCACACTCATATATTCAGTTAGTGGCCACTTTGCATAATGACCAAGTTGCTGATCACCATTGTGGTTGCTAAACAAGGACTCTCTGTACATTCATAGAGATACATGTTGATAAAACAAACAATATCTGTTTGAAGTATTCAAGTCATCATTCATCCCTGGAAATAATGTAGAAACGTTGTTGCCACTAAGAAAAAAAAGAGAGGCATTATTGGATCCATTGGGTGATGTGGTAGCTCAGGAGTTAAAATACTAAGCCTGGATGGAAAGCCAGCAGCCCAAGTCAAGATCTGAGCTCTACGCAATAGGGTGAACTCCCACCCTGCCAACCTGGTTCCTGCCAACTTAGCAGTTTGAAAGCATGCAAATGCAAGTAGATAAATAGGTACCACTTTGGTGGGAAGGTAACAGCACTCCATGATGTCATGCTGGTCACATTTGTTGGGCAAATGTCTTGGACAGTATTGGCTCAATGTTCTTGAAACAGAGATGAGCCCTGACCCCTACAGTCAGCAACGACTAGTGGAGTAAAATCTGTGAGACTCCCTTACCTTTACCTTGATTATTGGACCAATTTGCTTAGTTAATTCTACACAGAGAGTAATTAGAGGGGAGAAAGTAGAAGAAATGCCCATATAAGCAACTTTAAACAGAACATTTCTTCAGAAAGTTGGTTCCAAACCCAGGTTCAGTGGCTTAGTCATTTGTCTAATTATAAAAATATCCCATATTTTTTTTCAGTCTATTACATATCATTGCATGGGAAGTTAAGTGCATTCAAATTCAAAACAACTTTGCTTTTTTTTAAAAAAAACCTGTTCTTATATATATCAGCGAGTGTAATAATCTGGCAGATATTCATTAAAACATTGCATTAATTAACTCCTGTTGAAATATTAATTTACATAAAATATCATACGTCTGGTTTAAATTAGAATGGAATGCAAAACAAGGTATGAAGGTAAAAGACATGTTAAATAAATACACAGATTGAGAGGAGAAGGAAGAATATAAATAATGAAGTTGTTTTAGACTCAAACTGGACTTCTATCATTAGTTACGCAAAAGCTAGAGGAGGAGGAGGAGGAGGAGGAGGAGGAGGAGGAGGAGGAGGAAGAGGAGGAGGAGGAGGGGAAGGAGAAGGAGAAGGAGAAGGAGAAGGAGAAGGAGAAGGAGAAGGAGAAGGAGGAGGAGGAGGAGAAGGAGAAGGAGGAGGAGGAGGAGGAGGAGAAGGAGAAGGAGAAAACAACAAAAGGACTTTTGACTTCTTCTGCCAGTCTTCCCCATCTTCTATGAGAGGCTTAAAAAGGATTTTCCGTCAGCCAATTGTCCCTGAATTATATTTTTCAGCTCTCCGAGGGTCAGAGGGACAGGGTCTCCCTTTCCAAACTAAAACAGACCAAGGGGGAAAATCTGGGTGACATTTAAGACTCGCATTAGCAAACTGTTTTCAAATACATTAAACGGATTTCTGTTATTCGTCAATCCCTTGGATGCTGCCATTTCTGCATTTTTCCTCAATATCAGAAAATCCTCAGCTCATGATAGAGAGAGCCACACCTCTCCTCCTCCTCCTCTTCCTCCTCCTTCTCCCCACGTACACAGATGGTGACCTTTCATAAGCACACTCTTGAGACCGAGCATAATGGAAGCCATGAAAGAAGAGAGAAGAGTACAGATGCCACCAGGAAGAAAAGTTGGTCCGACAGTCACAGTTGAAAGGATGAGAAATTAAAAAAACAAACGAAGTTTTGTGGCTCTTCCTGAAATCCAATTCTTTTACACAACTTGAAAGGTTACAACAATGTTAACAACCATGAAGGGTGTCGATTCCTGGGCTTAGGATTCCAACCAGTGACTTGCTTTCCACCTTGCACAATTCACCCAACACTTCAAGGTAGAATAGTATCATCCCATTTTATCAAATTAGCTACACTATTAGCTGGTGGTGGAAGTCACACCGTACCCCAAGAAAAACGTCCATCTTCAGACATCATGAGAGTGTGTTTCATGAGCCAGGCTTAATGGAAGATCGCACAAACCACAACAGCAAATGCAGACCATAATTTAAACTTCCAAAGATACAAGCAAACCATAGTTTAGGACCGCTGGTCTTGTTTTTTTCAATCAACCCCAAGTCCTCCATATTTGGAACATAGAAAGTTACTACTACTAATTACTACAAGTGTACTGAAATCATAACTTGCTACATCCTTGCAAAGTGCCTTTTGTCTATGCTATTTTTTTCCCCTATTTTTAAATTCTGCTTAGACCAAACTTATCTATCTCCATGGATTTGCTTCCATCCAGCTACAACAGAGACGAACCAACGTCCGACTCTATGAAATACACAGGATCTTTGCCATGGACTTCAAGGTTAGGCAAAAAGAGATGCTCTTGTTGACTAAAATTCATTTATATTTTCTCTCTGAGTAAGCAAAAGCTAAAAATAATTTTAAAAACTCTGCCAATTCCCCATGTAATGGGTTATCTTCTGCAAGCAGTTGGCAGGCACCACAGAGGTCCATGTATCTTTGCAAACTTAATTCCTGAATTAGAAGAGAAGGCTCATATTTTACAAGGCTTGGCAGCTGAATTTTCTCCTAGGTGGAAGTAGAAAGGAGAATATTGCTGCAAAGACAACTGTCCGGATTTATCCAGCACTTCTTCATGACTTCCAGTGTAGGGACACAACTGGATCATCACAGCTGCAAGAACTTCCTGACCCCAATCTGATAGAAGAAGACATCCAATTGAGATCTCTTTCTTCGTTGAACTCAACGCTATGGAAGGTTTCCACAAGGCCAACCAAGTGTTATCTCTTCAACTTATCCCAGAAGATGACACCTGGACCAAAAACTAAAGCAGATTGCACACTTTTGATCAAACATGATTAAAACTTTGTATTTCCATCTTTAAAAATAAAAAGTTTTGAGTACACCTTTTGGGATGGGTAATTTGAGGCCAGCTCGCAGAAGGACAAACCTTTCAACATCCCAGGGACAATAAGTGGCAATGGAAAGGAATGACTCATAACATGTTCCTTGACTAACAAAAATCAGGGAACAAAGCAAGGAGAATAGGGGGAATGGTGGATCAAACCTACATACAGATGCAGGTCTGGGAATATGCAAGTATGGAAAATATTAACGTCAGGTATCAAAGATAAATATTTGTTCACCAAAGTTTAGCTCTTGATGACTTCAAAGATATATAGTCCATGTGTCTTTGCAGGCACATGGAAGTGTCACTGCCCTTCTCCAAGATGTTTCTTCAACTTCTATCAGAAAGACCAGGTCAACATGTAAAGGTTCAATTAAACTGATTTACTACTAAACAGCCAAGGCATAATAATCTTCTAAATTAACAGTTAGCACCTGCTAGGAGTTAGATACGGGTCAATAGAATTCAAGGAAGGTTGGACTTAGTTAGCTTGTGGCTACATAGGGATGTTAGGCTGATTCCCTCTTTTAACTCCACCCTAGATGCTGCTATTCTTTCTCCCACAACTTCTCAATCTAGCCTTCTGCCCTAAGACCTTCTGGCCTCCCACCAATTACTAAACCATGTTTCTGAAATTGCCCCACGCCTGCTAAGGGATGTTACTGTCTGAATTGGATTCAGTACTT
>JANHJO010011078.1:1613-17368 GCA_032468235.1 Pseudoxyrhopus heterurus
GGTGTGTGTTGCATTGTGGGTGGGGGGCACATGGGAATGCACGCACAAACGATTTGGCACGCAAACCAAAAAAGGTTTGACATCACTGTACTGTAGCTAGTCGCCAACTTACAGCCATTTGTTTAGTGACCATTCAAAGTTACAACAGCACTGAAAAAAGTGAATTATGACTATTTTTCACATTTATGACCATTGCAACATCTCCATGATCCAAATTCAGATGCATGTCAACTGACTCTTATTTGTGATAGTTGCAGTGTCTGGGGGTCATGTGATCACTTTTTATTACCCGGCAAGAAAAGTCAACGGGGAAGCCAGACTCACTTAACAACCATTTTACTAACTTAACAACTGCAATGATTCACTTAACAACTGTGGCAAGAAATATTGTAAACTGGGGCAAAACGCGACAACTGTCTTGCTTAGCAACAGAAATTTTGGGCTCAAACTTTGTGAGCGTAAGTCAAGGATTACTTGCACTATATATCTATAACCAATTATTAAATTTTATGACTCAAAAACTCTATTGTTGTTCTTTATAAAAAAAAATTGTTGGTGATGAATTGATTTGATATGCAAGCTTTACTTATTGATTGGAATAATTAGGGATTCCTACACTATTTTGACTAGACAATGGGAATAGACACAAAATCCAGTATTACCACTCCCTTTATTTCTCCCTGTAGCATTTTATCTAAATAATAAATAAATAGTTTTGTCTCTACCCAACCTTAAAAAGCAAAACCCAGCTTTGAGCATCAGCTTTCTTAACAGAAAAAAGTTCTGGACACGTGTTGAAAATGGGATTTGTGCAGTATCAGCATGAACTGATTCAGATCTGTCTTCTCTATCTTGATAGAAACCGACTATCTGTTCTGATTTTCTCCATTCTGCTTTGTAATTCATCTTTGACTTAATCCTATGCACATCCTAGGGAATTTGCCGATGAAAGGAATTATTTTTTCTTTACAACTAGTCAGTGGCTGCTCTTTAAACTATACTTTTGAATCATATGTGAACATTTTGGAACTTCCTTTATATGAAGAGCTACAGATTCTTCATATAATAGAGACTAGCATAGAAAGTAATGGTTCAATGGTTCAAAGACAGGGCTAGTTCATCTTTACATTCTGCCTTTCATAACCTTCACAATAAGACTCAGTTACAACATGACTTCATTCAAAGTTACCTGCAAACCCCTATTTTTTTTTAAATGGTAATGACACCAAAATCTCTAAGGATGTTGTGCAATAATGTATAGAAATGTATTTAAAGTGCTCAAGAAAGACCTAAAATAAAGGATTTGATGGGAAGATATCTGAGCCATTCTGCAACATCACAGAATGGTTCAGTGCCTGAAAGGTTGTATATCATGTCTGTTTTTATTGATAGTTATTCAAATGCAGAATTGTCCTCACTGAATCAACATATATGCCTATTCAACCAAACCAAAGTTTATGATCTCAGGAACAATTACATGTTAAAGTAATTGTTAAAGAAAAAACATCCCAATTACACCGCTAAGATATCATCCCAAGCTATAGAATGGATTGCTTGGAATCGAAATTAGGTTGCTGATGAGTGGATGGTGCCCTCACTGTCATATTATAATATATAGCATATTTCACCCCATGAAATATCTGTAAAATACAGGCTGAAGTGCATTTCAGCCTGTATTTTCAGTGAGACATACTGTATATGCTACAAACTCATGGTGCATTGCAAAAAGACATAGTTTGGTAGCTAAAAATTTTTCTCTATGTAACATTTGAGGAGGAATGCAAATATTAGAAAGTGGCCTAATTTCTAATGCAGGGAGCTGTCTAATTGAGATGGTAGAGATAAATACTTCGGTTCCCAAAGGAAATTATCCAGGCACAGACATAACACACACACAAAACTTAAGAAAATAGGCATCGGTGGCCATTTGCTGACTTTTCGTGAGAGCTATTATTCTATAGAACAGCTTCTCCCATGGGATGAAGAGAATGTCTCATTCAAGGAAGTTCAAATTAAACTGGACAAAGCTT
Source organism: Pseudoxyrhopus heterurus (assembly GCA_032468235.1). Classification (NCBI taxonomy): domain Eukaryota; kingdom Metazoa; phylum Chordata; class Lepidosauria; order Squamata; genus Pseudoxyrhopus; species Pseudoxyrhopus heterurus. Next base: position 3,644 of record JANHJO010011078.1, read on the forward strand.
TCAAAAGGAGACTCTGGGGAGCAATGCAGTCTCAAGATGGGATGGATGAAGCTGGGCCAAACAGCTGGATTTCATTACTTGTCCCAAAAGCTCACTTTTGCACTGGTAGAGAAAAGATACTGAGGAAGAAAGGGACGCTCAAGGCGTGGGTGGAGATGTCTTGCAAAGAAGGACAAACAAATATACAATGTAGGAAGCTGGCTATATCTCAAGGGCCAAGATGGAACAACTTTTTCCTGTACTGTTCAGTCTCCTCGTTTTCTTTTTGAAAGGCTATTCACGCCACCAATATTGAGTGTGGTCCAACCATTGATACATAATATCACTAACCGGGCTGATTTTATATTAACACAACATTAGGTTTGTGATGGCTGTTCATCTTGGGTCAATAGTGTGTGTATGTGGGTATTATCCTTGTTCAGCAGCCACAGTTGGACCAGCAACTCAGTTATTAAGCAAAATGGTCATTAACTGAAACCGTTGCTGTGCTTATGATCTTCCTTCAGCTTTCTTTCCCTGTACAGACCTGCAAAGGTTGTGAATAAAATTAATTTTTCATCACCATCATAACTATGTTCACTAAACAAAGGCAGTTGGTAAAAGGAGGATTACCTGTATGCATGTATGAATGAATCCAATGAATCTTAGGTGGAACAAATCAGAATCAATCAGAACCAGAACTCTTTATTGGCCAAGCGTGATTGGACACACAAGGAATTTGTCTTTGGTGCGTATGCTCTTAGTGTACATAAAAAGAAAATAATATAATATTAAATAAAATAAAATACCTTCATAAGAATCATCAGTAATCATAAGAATCATAAGATACAACACTTAGTAATAGTCATAGGTTACTACACTAAAACTCTCATCAAAAAATGCCTGGCACAACAAAACACCCCTGAAAACATGCAGAATTAGCTTCTAATGTGCTCAGACACTGATAGAGCCTCTCTTTCTGTCTTTCCCTTTTGCTTTCCGTCCCCTCTATTATGCTCCTACACCAACTTTCCCTTCACACTGCATCCTGTTCTCCCTCATTTGCTCTCAAGGTCACCTTCTCTGCCTGAACTGGATTTTTATGCAGTATATTGATTAATTGGCTCTAACGGTCCCCTATTCAGTGAACTTCCAGGATCAGCAAGTTTGGCATTCAGCTCCTTTCACAGAGAACAGTTCCCGGCTCAGAGATTTCCCACTTGCCATGCTGATGGCTTTTTTTTTTTTTCTTCTCTTCCATCATAGAGAAATTTACAGTGCTGCAGCAAGAGGAGAAGCTACATGAATTTCCAGAAGCTCACATATTCTGGATCCTGCATTTTAAATCACAGCTTCCCCACAATAAACACGCAAAGGAGTTCTGAGTTATTGCTGTCAGCTTTATAACGGTGTCTCTTTTTCAAGGTTGCTCAGCAAATGAGTCACTATCCCAGGAGCTGAATGCTAGATTTCCTATCGTACATTCAATCAGATAACAAAATACATTCAGACAAACCTGCTAACGCTTCTATCAAGAGGTCTTCCCTTCACTAGCATAACATCTAGCAGTATTAATTATTTTATCTGGATCATAGCCAACTTTCATGAGTTTCCTCCCTCTTTTTCCCTGTTTGTGGAGGCCACTGATGCCTGCAGAGGAAACTGATAGTTGGGGGTTCTGCAAGAATTTTTCCCTGTTTGGCAAACCAAATTTATGACAGATAGCCTGTGTATTCTTATACTAATAAACTTAGCCTCACCAAACACAGGCAACTTCCAACAGAAAGACCGAGCCACATGTTGATCAATGTTTCCCCCTCCCTCCATATACTTCTACCATGAGTCCTTAACACAAACATCACGTTGGCTAGCAAAGATTAATGCCAGAAGAGAAATCCCTCTCTTGTGACTTCTTAGCATAAAACCGGCTTGAGAAGTGCAGAGATGCTCAAAGCAAAAGCATGATGCACACCTGAGTCAGCCGGTTGGTAACAGAAAGCAAAGAAAAGCAACATATGGTCAGCCCTGAGAGTATTGCTTTGTGTTTCTCAGTTTTGCTTACAAAAACAAATGCTCTGCAAATTACTGCTTTTGAGCCTGCAGCTACAAGGAGCATTTTTCCCTCTGTTGAACCTCAAGGGCTTCAGATGATAGCACCTGCTAACTGCAAATCATCCATAAGTCTCTGCTGAGAGGGAGAGAAAGAAGGCCGAAAGCCAAATTCACATTGTGATTGCATGCAGCAAAAGGCAGTTTTGGCTGGCCTGCTTCTGTTGCAAATGCCTAGGTAGCATATACTTCATAACTGTGACATTGTTGGCTTTTCAAAACATGAGTGCCCTGCTTCCCTTACAATCTTTTGCTAAAGTCAAACGCCATGGTTATTGTTGGAGGAGAATTTAAGGTGGGGTAGCTATATATGTCACCCTGAGCTTGTAAGCAAAGACAGGCTAGGAATCAAACCCTCGCTTTACAGTTTATAGGATATGCTAGATTATAATCATTCTGAATCAATTGATGAAAAATAAACCTGTGGTACTGTATTTTTCGCTCCATAAGATGCACTTCCCACCCCCCCAAAAAAGTGGGTGGAAATGTCTGTGTGTCTTATGGAGTGAATATTGCACCACAGACACAATATTTGCTGAATAGCAGCTGGGCCGCGGCGGCGGGGTCCTTTTACAGTGCTGAACCCCACCTCTTCTGTCTCTTTTCTGCAGTGCAGGAGTCACTATCTGTGGTCCTCTCAGGCTCCATCTCCTGCCCTCACTACACTCCATATTCGGCGCTCCATATTCACAGTACTTTGAATATTTTTTTTCTTGTGTTTCTCCTCTAAACCTAGGTGCCTCTTATAGTGCAAAAAATATGGTACCTTTTTTTTACCCACAGAGTGGTGAGTTTTGTGTACCAATTGATTTCATCTGCCTAGTGCTTCCCCCCCCCCAAATGCATTAGGATTATCAATCAATGGTTGATAGCTACATCTGTGAATGTATGTATCCACACACAATTATAATAAGGGCATTGCATCAATCATGTTCCTGATGAGCAAACAGTTTTTGACATGAGATTTTAACACCAATGTCAGGCAAAAAAAAGGAACAACAAATTATACACAATAAGAAAATGAGGGAAATTTGCTTGATTGCACTTCACAGATTTCTGTTGTCCCACTGTCAAATTATTATTAATATACAGAAGTCAGAAGCTTTAAAAATAACAAAAGTGCACACCTGTATAATTTATTTTAGGTTCAGTTGGTGAAAGATTTAATTCAAATACTTAATCATTTTTGTGGTAATCTTACCGTGAAAATAACTTCTCTAGACAAATCTGCCTAGCATCAATATAGTTACCATAATAATGCTAGGTGGAAACTTATTTGTTTCAATTTCTGCATATGTTCAAGTTACCAAATAGATTAATGCATTATTCTGTTTCTTTTATGCCAGTAGACTGTTTTTATTATGTTTGATTTTACTGTTTTAGACAGGAAATTGCTTTGCTGTTTAAATTTGTAGCACAATTTAATCTTTTCATTTTTACAAAGTGCTGCTCTAGTATCATTAGACAGAAGGGTAATTACAATTAATTTTCAAAAAAAGCCTTGAAGACCTGGCTTTTTCAGCATAGTCTGGAGCAATGTGATCTCTCATTCTGGCTTAATGGTATAATGCTTTCCCAACATTGTTTGCTAGTATTCTGTTGTTATCAGTTTGACTGGGATTTTCTTTTGTTATTTTTAATTTGCATTTATGATATTGTTTGCTGCCTAGAATTGCTATGGTAATTGAGGTGGCTTAAAAAATGGCCAAATAAATACATAAAATAGGAAAAAAATAAAAAAAATCAATGCTCCTGAAATAACTTTATTACATTTTAAAATAAAGAGATAAAAACCTAACAAGAATGAATGATTAAGATAAAAAATAGGTGAGAAAAAAAAGTCAAGAACAAAAAAGAAAGCAAATTATGTATATTTACTTCGTAATTTTGGAATTTATTTGGTGTGCCTGGAATTGCACTTTTACATGTTCTTATAGTGCTTCATTTAAAAAAAAAAACCCGGAATCAATGGAAGATTAATGCTGAGCTTTCACTATATTATGCTTTGCAGTCTATGCTAAATAAGGGGGAGGAGCCAAGATGACAACACACTAGTAGCTTCTGAAATAAGTTCCCAGCTTGCAACAGGCCTTTTCATTTTGGTTTAACCTGACAACCGCCCCCCTCTCCACCAAATGCCACCCAATGGCAAGAGGAGAACCTGTACCAGCTCCAGCAATGTTACGGGAACTCATAAATCTAACAAGGCACAAAAACTGGTGATGGAGATTTACCTTCCCACTGCAGAGGCAATTAAAAATGTGAGCAATAAGTCCACTGTCATAGGACTCCCTTCCCTCCCAAAGAACGCAGAGCCATAACCAGGCCACCTCTTAACTCTCCAAAAGCTTTGCCAAGATGATCCGGTGGAGCAGAGAGATAACCTCTTGGAACAACTTCGTGGATCAACCTCTTTTCCCCCTCCCCTCCCCCAACTATATCACTAAACCTTTCCAGGAGGCTTGCCTTCCATCTGCAGAGATATTTATATTGCAACGATTAAATGAAATTACAGCCAAGGCGGACAGCCTCTAACAAGCCTTGGATCTACAAGTCCCCACAGCAATCAGGGGGTTAATATGACAGGAGAGGTTAGCCATGTCAGCATTCAGGCAGCTGGTGTCTTCAGACATCTGGAAACAGTTATGTTAAATAGGATTAAGTTGCAAACTATAGAAGAAAACCCAAATGGTGGTATTTTTATTATGTAATGAAAAGAAAATATAACCAGAGCATGGCAGACATTGTTGGAACAATAGGCCACAGTTGGCAACTTTTTCCTCTGACAAATATATATTGGAAAGTAACAAGCTGCTACATGACAAGCTTTATAGGCTGTTAGTTACTATTTCTCATCATAGTAACATCTTCTACTGCACACGCATAAAGGATGCAGTAATCCATCTCAGGGCGGTATGATAGATGATAACGCTGCACCCCAGAGCTGACATGGTCACTAAGGAACCAGTTCTCTGCAAGCATTTCATGTTGATACCGGACAGGTTTAATGGCACAATCATACATCACACCTTTCAGCTGATGGTCTCTGTAAAGTAAAGCAGAGGTTCTAGGAAGCAGGTTGTTATTCTGCTCTTTTATTTCTCAATCAGCTGCAGAGTCAATCTTAAGTTGCCACTATGGCTAAAATGAAAATTGTTATTGGTGAGATGCTGTCAAATACTAAGTACCACATAATATAGGCCATGTGTCCTATTTTCCAGAAGATACTTCTATCTGAAGGTGTTTTGTTTATGAAGGACTGCCCAGCCTACTTACTTAAGAGGTTTTTTTAAAAAAAAGAATAGCCATAACTCAGTGATAGAGCATAAGCTTTGCACACAAAACATCCTTTGCTTAATCCCTAGAGTCTTCAGTTTCAGCCCTAGGAAAAATGGAAATAATACTGCTTGAAAACCTTAAGAGTCAGTGGTGCTTGGTATTCACAACACTGGGCTAAAAAGATTGATAGTCAGTTTCTGTTGTTCCTAAGAAAGGAGAGCAAAAACCAGAAACTTTCTGGATGGTAATGAACATTTGGGTATCAAGACGAGAGGCAACGCAAGTAACTTGATCACGTTCCTTTCTGCTTTGGTGAGGGGTGCTGTGTATGCTATATATTTAATAAAGTTACAGCAATTATTCATATTCTCTCTCTGTATAAAATAACACATAGAAATTATTCAGACCTGTGCTTTCTTTTGGTATATGAAATGATTACCATAATAATATATGCTGTTTCAGCCTTCCATCTAGATTAGTGGTTCTAATCTACTCTGATGTGGGGTTTCAAAGACACCTTTGAGACTCTGTTGAAAGCTAAATACACTCCCCAGAAAAATGCATATAAATGCATACAAAATTCTCCATATAACTTTTTTTTGTGTGGTGGAAATTGATTTCCTTCACAAAGAAACTCTAAATGCAACATCATCCTTTCTTGGATCAGGAGGTTCTTTTCATGATAACTCATTCTCTGTTTATGTCTGATTGGATTATAGCAACATGTTGTACAATGGAGCAAAGACCACTCAGAAATAATAGCTGGTCCAGAACACAGCCATGTGGTAGATATGTTAGGTAGCTTGTAGGCTTCTGAGTGGAACTGGGGCTTCTGGGTGGAATTTAAGATTCTGGTTATTATCTGTAAAATCCTTTATGTCAAAAGGCCTGGTTATTTGTGGGACTCACTGATTCTGATTAACTTTGCCCATCCGGTAAGATATAACTGGTTGGGAAACTCTAGGTCCCATTACTAACACTATAGTACTTCCAGGACCCAGGAGATACATTTTTCCTATTGCTAAGCCTGCACTATGCAACAGGATCCCCTTTGAGATTTGGATGTCTACATATATGCTTTCTTTATGTAGAAAGAAGGTAACAGATGCTTTTTTGGGAAAGTTCTGTTGATAGGAATTTTATGTCCAAAAGATGGACAATCTTTGAATAAATGCAATATCTTTTCCTTAACATTCCCTAGATCAGGGGTGTCAAACTCAATTTAATTGAGGGCTGCATCAGGGTCGTGTTTGACCTTGGGGGAGTGGGCGGGCATTGCCGGGGGGGTGCATGGCCAGCTCGATGTCACTCGTGTCGGGGGTGCCTGTGGTGGCCCGAGCACTCTGCCAGCGAAAGGCTCCCAAGCTCCATTTTGAGATGTAACGACCTCCTTCAACCCTCTGCCAGTGAAAATGGAGCTTGGAAGGCCGCCCATGGCTCTCTCAAGCTCTGTTTTCAACTGCAACAGCCTCCTGCAACCCTCTGCCAGCAAAAACAGAGCTTGGAAGGCCGCCCATGGCTCTCCCAAGCTCCTTTTTCGCTGGCAGAAGTGCATGGGCCAGTCCTTTGCTGTTTCTAGGGCGGCCCCGCAGGCCAGGTCTAAGCACTCCTGGGCTGGATCTGGCCCCCGGGCCTTGAGTTTGACACCCCTGCCCTAGATGATGCCAATCCTAGACAGTATTATTTTGCATAATTTACACAAATTAGCACAACCCTAATTTCTTATATCTGTCTTGTGAATTCAGCAGTGAATTCCCAAAATTCCCAAAGACCATATATGGAAAGAAAAGAGTTTTGTTCAAATATGAGCTGAGAGTTTTCAGGATCATTTGTGAACCATTACTATGAAATACATGTTTTCTCTTTGATGATAGTTCAGTAATTAAGGTGTCATCAAAGAGACCATTTGCCTTTTACTCCTCCTTCCTTCTTCTCTTTGGCTTGGCAGTAATCAGAAATTAAATATGGTCACTTACAGACTTAGTTTCTTAACCTTATTTCTACATAGTGCTAAATTTCATGAAAGAGCCACTCAACCTTAATATTATGATTAGTACGGCTTTATAAAGCCTTAGTAAGACCATGCCTAGAATACAGCATCCAATTTTGGTCACCACATTACAAAAAAAGGTGTTGAGACATTGGAAAAAGTGCAGAGAAGAGCAACTAAGATGATTAAAGGCCTGGAGACTAAAACATATGAAGAAGGGTTGCAGGATTTGGGTTTGGCTAGTCTGGAGAAAAGAAGGACTAGGAGGGACATAATAGCAGTATTACAGTATTTGAGGGGCTGCCACAAAGAGGAGGGGGTCAATTTATTTTCCAAAGCACCAGAGGACAGGACAAGAAACAATGGATGGAAACTAATCAAGGCGAGAAGCAACCTGGAATTAAGATAAAGCTTCCTAACAGTGAGAACAATTAATCAGTAGAACAGCTTGCCTTCAGAAGTTGTGGGTGCTTCATCACTGGAGGTTTTTAAGAAGAGACTGGACAGTCATTTGTCTGAAATGGTAGGGTCTCTAGCTTGAGCAGGGGTTTGGACTAGAAGACATCCAAAGTCCCTTCCAGTTGAGGCTGTTCTGCACATATCTAAGCACCTATCACATGGTTTCACCTGTTTCACACTTTCCCTCCAAAAACATATTTTCACTTGCATATCTGAAATTAATATTTATAGCAAACAAATTCACCAAATCTTACCATTACAAAAGGCATTTTGTTCATTAGCCCAGGGAACTGAGCATACAGATTTACTTTTGTAAAAATTCTCTAGATTTCTCTCTAGCTTCTCCATTTATTCTCAAACATGGGTGGGTACAATTTTCCTTTTTTGGATATTTTTAAAGTCTGTTTAGTTTGGATATATGCCCAGTGTTTCTCATCCCCCTTAGGTTTATAATTTTTCTTTTCTGCAGCATATGTCAGATTAATTCTGTCTCTGCCCCCAACCAATCTCCAGATTCATAATTTTTCTTCTCAGTGGAAAATAGCTGCCTACCTGTATACATGAGAGAACTGGATTTTTATGGATGATTGCCAGTTGAAACTGCTTTATGGCAGCCAGTACAGCTCACTTCAATAATAAATGCAAAACTTCACTGCAATGAGTCTCCAAGGGAGCCATTGTTTTCCTCTCTATTCTAGACATGCCAGAAGACGTTCTCTCTTCACCTCGATCCAGGATGGACAGTTGACTAGGAATTTTTTTTTAAAAAAAAAACATGCACTGTAGAGATGAAGGCATTGAGATGGAAGCACCCAGGGGAAATAGGCAGATAAAGGAAGGTTGCAGAAGGACCAAGAGATGTAATACCTAAGTGGATCAAGAAAAAAGGGAGGAAAGGGCAAGCTTTGCATCCAAATGCAAGCATGTGAGTTTCGTCAAAGCTTGTCACTGTGAATAAATATCCACAAATAGTTTCAGATGAACAGAAAGTAGTGTGTTTATAAACTATGTTTAATTCCACAAAATCCAGGAAAGAGTCAGAAGACCTGTCAAAGTGGTAATGTATGCAACAGCCCACTATCCTGTAATGGAAAAATAACCATAGAAAACATAGAAAAAAGGGGCAAAGGGACCTTCCTTTTACTGACAGAACTGCTCTTCTAGGACACCATTCCCCACTTCTGCCTGCTCTTTTCTTGTGACCCACACTCAATCTAACTAGATGTTGAGAGGATCAATACCACTGGAGCAAGTTTAGGAGGCCTGCAGGCTGAATTAGTCCATCTTTTGTCCAGCACTACGTGGTGTGACTGACTGCAGCTCTGTTTTTTTAAAAAATTAAGTTTCAACACAAGTTAAAATACAAAAAAAAGCAAAAAGGGGGGGATAGGAAAAGGAAAGGTTAAAGAAAAAGCAAAACCAGGAGTGCAAAAGAAAAGAAAATGAAGAAAAAAAGGAAAAGGGGAAAAAGAATAACTTCCAGCTTTCTTCAGTACAGATATAGATAATAAAATACATTGATCTCTTACTCTAAAATCAACAATAATATACAATATTTCTATAATCATAAACAGTTCTAATAATGAAATACAAAAATTAAAATATCATTTTACTTCTTTTCAGCAAAAAGTCCAACAACAGTTTCCAAGTAGAAACAAAGTTAGACAAAGTCTTTCCTTTAATCAGAGCAGTCAGTTTTGCCATTTAGCTAATTCTATTAGCCTCATTGTTCTTCCATTGAAGGAATTTGTAAATCCTTCCATCTCTGTGCATACAAGAGACTCACTACTTTTGTCATTTATAGAAACAAAGTCCCATATTTCCATTCAGACTGTTTATCCATCAAACCTACAAAGAAAAATTCTTGGTTTCAATTATATGTTAATCTTAAGAATTCTCTGGATTAAGATACATATGTGATCCCACTATTTCTTAACTTTGTTTCATGTCAACCAAAGATGATCGAAATACCTTCACACTGATTGTATTTCCAACAAATATTTGATACTTCCTCGTACATCTTTGACAATTTATCAGACGTTAAATATCAATGGTACATCATCTTATAAAAATTATCTTTCAAATTATAATTCAGTATAAATTTAAAACCTTTGATCCTCATATTCTTTCATTGATCAAGCATATTATATCCAAAAAAATTGGCCATTTGATTCTACAATATTTAACATGCTCATTATCAGTAAAGTTTATATATTGTAATTTTTTAATCCAGTTTAAGCCTTTCTTTTTTTAAAATAAATTTCATTGTTTAAAAACACAAAAGAAAAGCAAAAACAAATAAACAAAAACAATACAATAAAATACATTTTGCCTATTGAGAGTTGATTGTCTCGTGTATCCACTATATACATTCTGTTATCTATTTACATATTTATCCTTATCTAAACGTATTTATTTCATGTACATTCCTTATATATTTACACTTTACTCTTTATCGTCTCGAAAATTCTATAAATTCTTCCAAATTCCGTATTCATTCCTCAGCCAGTTATAGAAAGTCTCCCACGTTTTGTAATACTCTGTATCCTCTTTTCCCTTAATTTTCAGCATCAATCTGTCCATTTCTGTGCATTCCAATATTTTATTAATCCTTTGTTGTTCATTGGGAATTCCCTCCATTTTCCACCCCTGGGCATAAAGAATTCTGGCCGCTGTCAAAATATGCAATATTATGTATGTTATCTCTTTATTAAACTGTTTTGGTAATAATCCTAATAGAAAAATTTCACGTTTCAAATCAATTCTTTTCTTAGTCATCATTTCTATCCAGCGCCGAATTGTTGTCAATCTTCTTAGAGACAGTTCATATTTCTGAAGGAAGTCATTCAGCCAGTGTTGTGATGCTAACACAACACTGGCTATTCTTCTGGGAATATTTCAAACTGTGGTGCCATTGCAAAGGGAAATGCTTGAATATCAGCCCTGTGCACAACCAAAGCCTTTGCTCTCCTATCAGCAATCCATTTACAGATGATGTCTTCCAGTTCAAGAAATAATGGTTGCCAACCTGATCCGTACTTTTATTTCTTAGCATCTCCCTCATCCACCTGTTTACTGAGGTTCATACTTCGCTCGCCATTTTTGGAAAATTCGGAGATCCAACTTCTTCTCTTTGCAGAAAGCTATACGATTCTTGTCCCAAGAGTCCTCCACAATTCCTTTCTTAAACTCAATGCAATAGCTCTTTCTTTTTGCAGGCTTCTGCACAATGGCCTGCCTCTCCCCTGCCTGCCGCCAGTACTGCTCCACATCGGGATCACTTGCCCCCCATGCACCTGGCCACAGCACTTGGACCCACCAGCACTGTGTGGGTTGTAGCTGCTGCTGGACACCATCAGCCTCCGCACATTTGCCACCTCATGTGCTGGTCACATCCCTCCCCCCAGGGCTGATGATGATCTTAACTCGGGTTTATTTTGGGGGTAGGGCTTACTTTAGGAGCATGGTTAAAAATCAGGCTAGGGCTTATTTTCTGGTTGGGAAACATGGTAATGTATACAGCATAGCTGCAGTTATAACTGAATACCTGGGATGCAAAATCAACAAAGAATAAAAAAGACAAATAGTGCACCACCAAAATATAAGATCAGACTGAAAAATAAGATTAGTGTTGAACAAGTAAGCTAGAACAGATGAAAACAAAGAAGCTGAAGAACAAGAAAACCAAAGAATATCTAATCAAGAAATACCACTTACAAACAAGGAAGATCATGGAAGCACTGGAAATAATAAAGCAGCAAACAACAGGTGTAGCCAAGAAGATCAGCCAATACAAAGCTTGAATGGCAAATTATAGGCAGAACCTCCAATTTCAATCCAATCATAAATGTTTCTACCAATCCATCAACTGACTGTAGTGAATCAATATCTGATAAAGAGGAAATGGTGCAGTTCTGGGTACAGATGTGGGATAACCCAAAGAAATGTCTATGAAGATTCTCAGTCATCCTGGTCATGGTTGTCCCAAAGGTGATTTTTTTTCTTTCTTTCAAGAGGCAACTGAACTTTCTGGTTTTTCGTTGAAGATGTTTCACTTCTCATCCAAGAAGCTTCTTCAGCTCTGACTGGATGGCAGAGAATGGAAGAATTTATACTCCTTGCAGACAGCTGGTCATTTGCACTGTTTTAGCGGGTCATTAAGGTCACCTGGAGGTTTATCTGTGTCATCAGGGTCACATGAGTGGTGAAAATTGGTGTGGAGCCTTCATCAAATCGCAAAAAAGATCCTACAGGAGGCTCCTCTTTACAATGATGAGAACAATAAACGAAGCAACATTGTCATTCCGTACTTTGCAAGCATATTGGAAAAGCTCAGGAGGATCTTCAGCAACATAACATACGTGCACACTTCAAACCAAAGAATACACTAAGGCAGAAGCTTGTCCACCCCAAGGATAAAACACCCAGACAGAAACTGAGCAATGTGGTATATGCAGTACAATGCAGTGAGCCATGTGTACATTGGGGAAACTGTACATTGGGGAAACTAAACCACCACTTCATAAACGTATGGCACAACATAGGAGAACAAACACATCAGGATTAGATTCAGCAGTCGATCTGCATTTAAAAGATACAGGCCACTCTTTTGAAGACAACAAAGTCCATATTTTGGACAGAGAGGATCGCTGGTTTGAAAGAGGCCATTTATGTCAAAATTGAACATCCCTCTCTCAACAGAGGGGAGGGATATGACATCATTTATCTCCAATCTACAACAAAGTCCTTTCAATGACACAAATAAACCTCCAGGTGACCTTAATGACCCACTAAAACAATGCAAATGACCAGCTGTCTGCAAGGGGTATAAATCCTTCCATTCTCTACCATCCAGTCAGAGCTGAAGAAGCTTCTTGGATGAGAAGTGAAACACCTTCAAAGAAAAACCAGAAAGTCCAGTTGCCTCTTGAAAGAGAGAAAAAAATCCCCTCATGGGAAAAAAAAGCACCTTTGGGAAACTCAAAGGACGCAGCGTGGTTAAAGAAGGTGGAAATGAATAAAAAAGAAGCTGAAATGCAAGAACTGGTAATCAGAAAAAAATGGCAGGGAAAAGAGCAAGGAAGATCAAGAATTGGTCAGCACCCGGTGAAGATGAATCGATGGTTTTTGGTTGAAACAACTGACTGGTCTACCCCCACTCATTGCCAAGCTGTTTAACATACATTGCGAAGAGGTGAAATTGAAGAGTGGCTAACATCTGAAAAATGTACCTGATAATGAAAGATCCATCTAAAGGGCAGCCCAAGCCAATTACCTGTTTACCAACAACTTTCAAATTGCTAACTAGTGTGGTAGGTGGTGCAATCCAATAGCATCTTGTTGAAAACAACCTCTTTCCACCTGAGCAGAAAGGAAACTGCTCCAACAGCACAGGAAGAAAAGATCAACTACTAATTGACAGAATGGTTTTGGAAAACTAAGAGAAGGAAGACCATTGATTGATTTAAAAAGGGCATTTGACTCTCTGCCACATGACTGGATAATCAAGTTCCTAGAAATAACAGAGGTCAGTAGAAACTTCAGAAGCTATGTGCAAAGATTGATGGCACAATGAAAGACATGGTTTTTCAATGGTGCGTCAATGGTGAGAGACTGGAAAAGATTAATATCAAAAGAGCACTATTTCAAGAAGATTCACATTCACCACTACTATTTATCATTGCACTGATTTCTCTGTCAAAGTTACTGAATAATTTGGGCTATATCTATCAAATATTTTTTTTAAAAAAATACCAGGCTATCCCACCTCCTTTACATGGACAATTTGCAGCTATTTGGAAAAACATCTGAAATGGAATCGCTGTTCAACGCTAGTTATATATACCGTATATACTCGAGTATAAGCCGAGTTTTTCAGCCCTCAAAAAGGGCTGAAAAAACCAACCTCG
>JANHJO010011080.1:3949-21853 GCA_032468235.1 Pseudoxyrhopus heterurus
CAATTCAGACCTCTGCTATGTTACACTCTGTTGTTTTCTCCCGTTTTCCTTTTATGATCTCCAATCCTGCCAGTCTCATCTTTCAAAGCAATGAGACAATTATCTTTAAAGTAAAACATTGCAGTTTATATAATTAAGCAATGAAATATTTTAGGATAAATTGAGCCAGAAGATACTTAAGAAGAGAGTAAGTGAATCGGGATTCATTATCTTTAATTATTAAATAATTTACATACGTAAGAAAAGAGAAAGCAAGAAAGCAAAATTAACATGCAAGTATCCAAAATAAGAGTCTAATGTAATGGTTAAGACATCAGGCTAGAAACTGGGGGTCCATGACTAGCTGGGTGACCTTTGCCCAGTTGACCTCTCTCAGCTCTTGTGAAAAGCAACAGCAAACCATTTCTAAAAAACATTGCCAAGAAAGATGCAGGAATTTGTCCAGTCAGTCTCGGACATGATTGAAAAAAAGAAAAGAAAATCCAAAATAAAAGCTTATTCACAGCTGAAATGAAGTATGCTTATGTTATATAAATACAGTGCTATTGCTATTGCTATTATGTTCAAAACCAATGTTTTTTTATCACCATTGCTATGGCCTAGACCTTGGCTGAATGCATTAGCTTTCACTGCTTCTTCAAATGGCTTACTAAAAAGTTAATGTCAGCTAATTTTTTTAATTATTACATTTATATGCTGCCCATCTCCTTGATAAGGTGACTCTGAGTGTCTTACAATAACTATACAATTTTAAATAAGGTGCTATTTTGCTATTAAAGTATATGTATTATGTATTGTTTTCCTTGATAAAAAAGTAACTATAGGAAAGTAGATTTAATCATATTGATTTATCATCTTCTGTATTTTTCTTAACACTTAGGAAGGAAAAGCTGCCTGATCACATTTGTGGTCAGTTCCTCATCTCTTAAAATAGCCATACCCATCCTGTATTCATATAAATGGTTGGTCCATTCTAACTCTTTTCTAATTCTATACCACTAAATACAAAAATAAGGGTTCCACCTTTCCAGTTAGCATTTATCATTGATAACAAACTACTGGAGCAAAATGTCTTTCAAGAAACTTAACCTTCTGGCTTTACAATATTGTACAGTATATTTCAAGAACTGTAATAAAACAGAGATTACACCAAAATTATATTACTTTTTCTATTCATCAGTATGTGTGTGTATATGTAATGTGTGTATATATATCTTATATATATATACACACACATACATACTGTACATACATACATACATACACACACACAGTTTTACAATATTTTTAATGCCACAAAATACTTCAGCTTTGATTGAACCGTTGTATTTATGGAAAAATAGCAATAATAACAACACAGACAAATTGTTACAATACTTCTGTGTAAAAATAAATCTTAATATGGTAGGCCAAAATTCCTGCTTGTCATTCCTTACTTTCCTGCTTAGGATGGGGAAAAATTCACCTTATGATATAGAATGACAGCTTGAGAATTGTCAAGTTCATGTTTGACTTGGCACAGACTGGCCACATTCTAATTTACAGAAAAACTGCTAACCGTTTCTGAGATCTCGTTCATCCCTGATCACATTTTGATTTAATACCATTTCAGGGAAAGGTGAACAAGGAAAGCCATATCCTGTCACAGAAGAAGACAGTGATGATTCTGCTTATCGGGAAAATGGTTTCAATATTTTTGTAAGCAACAATATAGCCTTGGAACGATCACTGCCAGACATTCGACATCCTAAGTAGGTACACTAAGTTTGATTATTATTACTTTCATTTAATATCTTTGTACTCACTTTCTTACATAGAAACATTTGAATCAATGGAAGGTGAGAAATGATGTAAAGCTGATAATGTTGGATGTTTCTTCTTCTATTTATACTTTTTATAATGCATAAGAAAATTGTTTTTCTTATTTTCATTGCAGACAGTGCTTGGCTATCTAATACAAAGAAATTGTGAAATTTTTGTTCACATATATTAATGGCAGAATATAGGAAATATTAGTAGCAGCCTGAGCCTATCTTTCAGTGGGTTGAAATATACAAAGTTCTACTCTGGACTGATAAACAAAAGACACAAATTAATCAAGTATGTTTATTATTTGTTTAATAATTGCCCAGGAAGTCTAAGAATAGCTTCTTATTTTGTTGTCCTATTGATTTGATTTGTACTTCAAGGTGTAATCTGACTCAAATATGTTTCAAATTATCCAATACCTAGATTACTAGGAAAGTGTCACAGGGTCCACTGAATTTTCTGCATTGACCTGTCTTTAGAAATAAAAGTAAATCTATGGACAAATTAATGTAGTAAATTCAGAGGACCTTTGTGACATTTTCCTAGTAATCTAGATGTTGAATATGTTCAATAGATTTGAGTCAGATGTTGTTGGACTGCTGTTGTTTGATTTCTTTTTTTTACACTTTTTGTAATTTTTTTATTGTTTTTTCCCTTAGATATACAGCTCATGTGTGAACAGAGTTGTTTCAGGGTACAATCACATCCATCCAATTCATAACATTGTCTTTTCTTTCACTCATATTCTAATATACTTATATAATTTAAATATCTATTATCTTATCCAAACAAATACAGGCATTGAATATCATCTTTTGTAATTTAAGTAATTGAAAAAACATGTTAATTAATTTCATTAGATTATATTGATTCATTATTGTCAATTCCATTCCATCATTCAAATATTTACTAACTAAAAACCAAGTTATTTACTTTCATTTGCATTATATTAATTCATTTAAATAATCTCTAGAAAGTTAATTTCAAATATTTGTATTACTCTTCCCATAGTAACAATTTCATTCTACTTAAACCAATTTAATTCCAGTTCCATTATGTATGTTCAATTATAATGATAAATTTCATTCATATTTATTCCAATTATATTTACTTCTATTACTTGTATTGATAATAACATTCTTACTATTAACACAATCTATCAAAAAGCACACATTTAATTTATTTAAAATTAATTCTATTTACCTTCCCTTTTTCTTATAATTTAAACAGTCACTAAGAATCAAATTAATTTGTACCTTGTTATACTCATTACCACAATTTGTCAATCCAAATTAATCCTTCAAAGTCAAATTCACATTGCTAAACTTCATCAGGTCTATATCATGTATTTTTAATAAGTCAACCAAAATAGTTTCAAATGTTATTGATATTAATCTTTTCCTAGTAACATTGTTGAAATTCTCCCTTCCATCGATCTGACAATATTCCCCCTCTCTTTTTTCCCCATTGCTATTTAAGAATATAATATAAATTGCCTAACATTTACAGATTCCTGTATTTTCAATCCATTATTTCTGTTTCTACTATACTATACAGATTCATACTCTAGTGTACCCCCAATAAACCCATCTCTGCCTTAATTAACTTCTAGACTAATTATATATTCAAAATGGCCACTGCTAGCCATCATCTCTTCTTCATCTTCTTGGGATTATAGATTTTTTCTGTCTTCCTGTTTCCGTTCAAGGCTTTTTTCTTCAGTTCCTGCTCTCACCATTATTATCTTTGTTTGGTCTCCAGACACCTCTCATTGCCTCCCATCGCTGAGTCTCCTGGTTATCCGACAATTTTCCAATCTGTCTCTCCAGGTATCGAATCATCCATATTATTTTCCCACATCTTTTTTCCTCTTGATCTTTTGTGCGCTGATTGAGCCATTCGACCGACTCCACCAAATCTTCTCCTTCTGCCTGTTTAGCCTCTGCATAGCCCGCCTCTTCCTCCTTCCTTCGCCTAATCAGCTGCTCTGTAACTTCCTTTGTCTCACAGATATTCCGATTTTCATTTAGAATGTCCAGAATTTTGTATCCAATTTGAAGTATCACATTTTTTCAATTGTTTTCTTGCAGCCCCAAGAGATCACATTGCACAGACCAGTCATCTTCACCTTCTTCATGACAGTATTCTCTGTTCCGACCATCAAAACATTAAAGTGCATGTGATCGCCCTCCAATCCAGCTCACGATCACCAATATTTTAAAGTTTTCCATTTCTACCATCTAAAGCCTGGGAATTACACTCCCTTTTATTCCTTCAACAATAATGCTCTGTACTTACTCCATGGACTTGTGCCAAGCTTGCTTGGCCAAGGGGCTCCCAGAGAGCCTAAGCCCCTTTGAAGGGGGGAAAATAAGGGGGGACCGCTGGTCAAGGAGTGGAGAGCCGCATCTCTCCCTCCCGATGCAGAAAGTTCCCTGAACCAATGCCGAGTCAAGCGGCGGTTCAAAATGGCCACCTCAAACCTGAAATCTCCCTCGGACAACAAGACTGGGCAGGAGGAGAAGAAGGAGAGGAAGAAGTGAACAGAGCAGGTTGATGGGTGAGATGATTTTTTTTGACTATTAAAATAACCCCATGAAGCCTAAAACCACTAAGTGACTCGGTGTTTAATTTGAAAAAGTGGCGAAATAGCGTTTTTAAGATGAGAAAAGAAAAAAAAACTTAGAAGTGATATCTGGGCTTATGGACAGAGAAGAACCAGTTCCCAGGCTCTGGTAAAAGTCTTGAACTAAAAATTTGTTAATGGTGAAAAGCTGGAATCTACTTAAAGTGTGTTTGGAGATCTGTTTATTTTGCCAGTATGATTGGAACCAAAAGAAGGGCGGTGAAAATGGCGACTAAAGAGCTGTATGACACGATTTCTTCTAGTTTCCAAAGTATGGCAGAAAAATTTGATATGGCTTTTGGAAATTTAAGAAACAATATATTGGAGATGATGTGCAAAATTCAAAGCATGCCAGAGGCGACAGAATTAATGGAACAAATAAATCAGAAAAAGGAGCGACAGACTGAAGAGGAAGTGCGGATAAAACTTAAACAAAGAAGACAAAGAGAACAGAGAGAACAGTGTGATCGGCTTTTCCAGCAGTTTAAAGAACAAGGACTGATGCACAAGAGGGAATTTATGAATTGGAACACACAGGAGGAGAGATTTAATATATTAAAACAGAGAAATTACTACTGGAAGAGACAAGGAAACAATTTGGAGGAAGAGATTTATTTATACAGAGTTGAGATATGGCAAGAGGTATTGAAAGGGAAATCATTGAGACTAAAGAAGAGTAAAGTAGATGGGGGGGGGAAGAGAAAAAAAAGAAGAGCCAGGGGGAAAGATCAGAAGATTTATAAGGGATGTAAATGCATGGAGAAGGAGGGATGATGGGTAAATTGAGGTAAAATGGAAAATAAGGGGAATATTAGAAAAATTAATGTTTATAAAAATTGAAATATGAAAGAAGGTATAATGTATAGAATGATTTAATGGGAATAATTGTTTAGATAAGATAACAAAGTAAATCTAAATTGAAATGAGTAAACGAGAAAGGATTAAATTTGATTATAAAAGGAATGATTTATTGTGAATAATTGATTAGATAAGATTATAAAGAAAATCTGAATTGGTGAACTGTTATAAAAACTAAGAAACTTTGCTAGGATAAATTAGATTGATATGTATGTAATAAATGAATGATTAATAGCTGATAGCTATTAATTAATTAATAGCTGGAGAGGGTGGAGAGGGAAAGCAGCCAGGCTTCCACTGCCTTTCATTGGGGTGTGTGGAGCAAGGCAGAGCTCCTCTTGCCATCTCTTCTTCCCCCCCACACCGGAAATGGCAAGGCTTCATGCCCATCACTTAGCCACCTGTCCCCTTTTTAGATGCAATTTGGGAGTGTGGCAGGTGGGATGGAGGAGAAAGGGTATTCCTGGCTGACTCCCAGGCCGACTGGCTTCTTCCAGGCATCTCTTGCTCTGCCTTTTGGTGTCATCCATCAAAGACGAGGTTTTTGTGGGCAGAAGAGCTTGCCCCACCCACCACTGCCCAGGCCCTCACTTTCTCCAAGCATTTCTTTGCCTACCTGATTTCCAGCTTCAGCGCATTTCTTGCCATCAAGTGCAGGGAAACAAAGTTTGTGGAACAAAAAAAACCTTGAATCAATCAATTCCAACTTCTCACAAAAAAAAACACAAAATCTCGCAAAGTTGGAATTGATTGATTGAAGGGTTTTTTTAGTCCCACAAACTTGTTTCCCTGCACAAAATGGCAAGAAACATGTGACAGAGGGGAAATCAAGTAGGCAAAGAACTGCTCGGGGGAAGCGAGGGCCTGGGCAGTGGTGGGTGAGGCAAGCTCCACGGCACGGTGCTGAAATGAGAAAAGGGCAACAGAGCAGCAACCATGAGGGAAGGAAGCTGCTTTTATTCTTTCCTTGCTGCTTGTCTTTTCCTTGTGCCAGCAGCTCCCTTTCTCATTTCCCTATTGAGCGCAGCGTGGTTAGGAAACCAGCTAGCTGTCTATCCACAATGGGGTGCTCTCCAGAGGCTGAGAGAGGCGGGGCCAGTGAGTGATGTTGAGTTGGTCATGCCCACCCAGTCACATGCCCACCCAGCCCCGCCAACCCAGCCTGTCATTAGGACAGAGAACCGGTTGTTAAAAAATTTGAAGCCCATCACTGCTTTCATCCAAACATAACCAGGACTGATGAGCCCTGATTGTTGGCCCAGATTGTTTCCATGTACTTCTCCATACACTTGATTATGCTTTGTCCTTTATTTTCTTGTGTAAAGCCAGTAAAGCTCTTATGCATTCAGCAGTCAAGATAGATTAGGGACAAATCTACAGATGCTGAGTTATGAAATCACTGGGCATGCATCCACATAATACTGCTCCATGAAGCCAATTCTGTCTGGCTCTTATCCTGCTCTTCTTTCTTAATGATATGTCATACTGTCAGAGCACCAACCATACTTTAATTATAAGTCTCATTTAAGTATGTTGGGGGTAGATTGATAGCAGTCTTTTTTAAACAGAAGAAAATTATACCAATCCTAAACGATTTGCATGGTAACTTTTAACTGTCATATGAAAAGATTAGATGAGAGGAATTATTATAACAACAGCAACACAACAAGTTGAAAAATAATTTCAGTCCTAGCCGGCAGGATCACAGTAGAGCTTGTGGTGATTCTTACATGACAGATGTTGTAAAATTGCTGTGGGAGAAGACTTATCTGAATAGTTAGAGCAGGATTGTGATGGGATTTTTTTTGCAAGTTAGAGGAATAGTGCTATGTTTGTTTGTTTGTTTGTTTAAGTGTCCCAGTATTTCAGACATTTTCTTCACATTTTGGGACTTAAATTTCCAGAATTAAACCAGCATTGACAACAATTTTGGGAGTTGGGAAAGTACCAGATTGGGAAAGACTGATAAAAGTTTTTATTTTCAGTTTTTCAAGATGATTATCTAATTTTTAAAACATCAAAAGTTCTTTCAAGAAGAAACAGCATGAAACCTTGAAAATCCATGTATTAATCTCTAACACTTTCAAATGATCAATGGAACAAATTAACAGCATTTTATCTGATCTATCAATTTTAAGTATTTTGGTTTTGGCTGGGAAAATTAATTCACATCACCTGAAATTATCTACAGCAGTTCCCTTTGGCCAAGAATGCTTCTAATTACCTGGGATTTTAATACCTAATTGTAGAGCATTCTATTGCATTGTTGGCATGATAAAAAAAAGCAGTGCATAATAGCTTTTGCTGTAAAAGCTATCCTGATTTCTACTTGTGTAAAAATTGTGCCAAAGGAAACAGTATGAAAAATCATTTGAGATATGACAAAGCTGAACTGCCACTTTCTCCTATTGTATTTATTGAACTATTCTTGCAAATTTGATTTTTGCCAACTGATAGCCAAATGGCCATGTCATTTCTTTTTTTAATTTTTTTTAATTATTTATTGTACATCATTTCTTTTTGCAGTGTTTAAAAGGCCGGTCATTCACATCACTTTCATCAATACAAACATTTCATAATGATTACATATATAATATACAATTTACATTCTTTCAAACCAATTCTTACATTCTCTGATTCTTTCTACCCTTCCTACCCTTCTTTATCTCTGCTTCTTCTTTCCATCCATTTATACCATAAATCCCAACTCAAATAATAATCTGATTCCTCTTTGTCTTTTAACGTCATCATTAATCTATCTGCTTCGGCACATTCCATTATTTTGTCTATCAGTTTCTCTTCTGACGGTATCTTTTCTGATTTCTAGTGCTGCGCAAATAGAATCCTAGCTGCCGTTATTATATGCACAAAAAATACACCATACTTTTAATATATTTCCCCGGAATCATCCCTAATAAAAATATTTCTGGTTTTAAGTCTAGTTTTTCGCCTCCCATAACCACTTCTTGACTCTGATCCAGTACTTCCTTGCTAATGAACATGACCACCACATATGGTAATAGGTTCCTTGTGGAACCTATTCAAAAGGTCACTCTTTTGAAGACAGAAGAGTCCACATTCTGGACAGAGAGACCACTGGTTTGAAAGAGGGATAAAAGAGGCCGTTTATGTTAAAATTGAACATATTGAAGGGGAGGGATATGACATCACCTATCCTGTTTACAACACAGTTTTTTCAGCAGTTCCAAGAAGGTTCCATACCCATTTTCACTCTGATTCAGATCACCGTGAGGATACAAATAAACCTCCAAGTGGCCTTAGCTATTCTCAGAGAACTAATGACTGAGAACCACATGACTGCAAGGAATACAAATCTTTCCATTCCCCACCATTCAGTCAGAAATGAATAAGCTTTTTGGATGAAGCAAAACATCTTCAAGAAAAACAAACTCTAGTTGCCTTTTTAAAAACCACCTTTGGGAAGACCATGGCTTGGATGACTGAGAATCTCCATAGATATGTAGACCAGTGTTTGTTAAATTGTTTAACCAAATTACCCTTTTTCACAGACTCAATGTCATTCATGCAAACCTTGTTATTTTACACAAACCTCTCAGCAGCGGAAGTCCCAAATTGGATTCTTGACTCGAAAACAAGCAATTATAGATTGCTTCCTTTACTCAAGGATATGCTTAAACTACTGATTTAGATTATCAGATAACATTCACATCCTGATCCTTCTGAATGTGAGGTATTTGGCTTTACCTTAAGATGACCATCCTTAAAAAAAACATCATTTGGAGCTTAATTTTCATTATATGAATACAGAAAATAAGCCATACAAATTCAGGGTAGTAGTACAAATGTGCTTGCCGTGTTCCTCTTCTCCCAGTTTGTGCTAAGAAAAAATGGCAGAGGACTTTCCATGTTGCCATAGACCTTAGCAGTGTCCCAGTTCTGCCTGTTTTGACATTACGCATTCAGCAGCGACTGAATTATGGGATGTGGAAATGTAAGAGGGCTTTTTGAAACTCTGGTTGAAGGATTGTTTCTGCCTTTGGACTGGATAGCTGTGATTGATAGAACCATTTTTAATTTTTTATGTTCTCCAAAGAGAATAGAGATCAGCACCCCAGTTTATATACTTCCTTTTACCTAACCATCCATCTTTGTGGGAAACACTGTGGTCTCTGAAGGCCCAAGAAGTTCTTTTTTGTACTAGACACATTAGAGACTTTTTGGCTGCCTGTGTCTGCTATTTTATAGTTGCCTGTTGAATATGGGCACCGGGAAATACAGTTTGGGAGCTCTGTTCCTCATTGATCTCAGGGAAGAGAAACGGACTCTGCCCCTTCTGCAAAGATAGTAAAATCATTCCATACAGCCTTTGGGATCAACGATTGCTGGCTTGAAGGAGATGAAGCAGAAAAATGGAAGATTTCTTTTCCTTTTTCCCAGTGACTCATGGGTTGTTTTCTATTTGATGGATAAGGCAGACGCTCTTGCTAAGCTGTCCCCCTCATATCCCATTACTTCTTTAATCACCTGGGGCCCCAAAAGGTGATTCTGTACTCCAGGAAATCTAGCCAGCTGGAAAGAACACATTTGCTCATTCAATTGTTTAAGTGCAGTGGGAAGAGATATCTCCTTGGACACAAAGCACAGGTTTCCTGGGCACTGGTTTATCCCATGGCTCTGTTTCCCCCAGGCATTTAAATAGATTGAAGTGAGAGCCAATGGAGGAGGAAGATCATGAAGTGGTCCTTCAAAATGATTCTTCTTTCCAAGATAAGAAGGCCCGTAAAACCCTTGTCCCCAAGGGGTTTCGGTTCCAGTCCGTCATGTTGGAACCAGGCTAACCCAAGATTGCCCATGAATATCAGGCTTGGTGGCAAGTATTTCTATCCCAGGTGGAAAAAGATCGCCCCCATCCCCCAAATAGCTGAAGTTTTGTTCTCTATATAGAAATCTGCCTCTATTTAGCTATCCTCCATTTTTTTACATTGTCCATCCTGTATAATAATATAACAGTTAATTCCATGTAATATTATTAAAACTAATCACTCAGCTACTTTGAGATTAGGTTTGATAGTAAATTGGGATATAAATGTCTGAAAATAGCAGTGTCCACAACAGAACACGATGACGCCAGAATAATTATATATGTTCAAAGATATATTTGCAAAAATGCCATGATTATGTATCCTAATACAGTATATGATACAAATATGTAAAATGCAGCATATGTATTGTATGCATGTTTGTCATTTGCCCTCCTGAGGACAATCTCACTATTGGAAAATTCAGAAATGCTTCTAGAATTCATAACACTGAGGTAAATTAGATAGGTACTGTATGTCCATTTAATCAAATCGATAATGTTTATTCTTACTATTTAGGATGAAAAACCTGCCTGTTATGAAGGATCTCTGCTTGGGCTATGGATTGGCGAAGATGCAATTCCTTGTACTCCTGGAGTAACAAAAGCACGATCTAGAATAAAAATAAATACTTCAAGGTATGTTGGAAAACTTGCTATTTGGTTTTTGGAATCATCACAAAACTTCTATGTAGGAAAACCAGAGAACAGTTTGACGTAGTGGTAAAGGTGTTGAAAAGTGAAGAACTATTTTAAAAAAGTTAATTTTTTGCAGGAGTTGAATCTTATTGTGATGCGATTGATTCATCTTCCAATGATTATAAAATGACCCATTTCCAAATACTTCATATTGGTAATATTTTTTTCCATTGCTTGTTCATGTAGAGATCATCAATTAAAACATGAAGAAGAGGAACTTATGAAGTTAGCAAAGCAGTTTGATAAAAATCTGATTGATGCAGTCCAGGAACAAAACTTTTTGCAGCCATATTCTATCCATGTTTCATCAGCAGCAAAACCATCAACTGACCATCATATCAAGATCCAGAGAGAAGATCAATGCCAATTGCTGAATGAACATCCTGCAATTAACTCTACTTTGTCCCATGGAAGACTTAAGGATAATGCTGGGACAGCTAAAAGTCCTAAGAGCAGTAGTCAGAAATCCATAGATCTAGATGCTGAAGGGGCACTAAATGAGCTTTTTGATTGTTCTACCCAAAAGTGTAGTGGCCGGTTGAGCCAAGGTATGTTAAACTGTTCCTTGATCTCTGTTGTGCAGAATAAAGGTACTTTGCTGGAGGCAGAGCAGCTTCCGTTTAGTGATGAAGCTCAAGGGCAAAGTGCCATGCATCTTAAACAGCATTCAGAATTCCTAACTCACAAAGCTAGAACAACTTCTGTACAAACATTTTCAGGTGCAGAGCTTTCTAATAATAATCCTGATAATACTTTCAGTGACGACAACTATGATTGGGATGCTGATTTGTTACCTGATGATTCACTTCTCATGCAAATTACTCAGGAACCTGAATTGATGAAGAGTGCAGAAGATGATCGTATTTCTGAGGGAAAGGGAGAATCAAAAAAATGGACTGAAAATTCCAAGAAGCCATCTATTACCCAGGCTGGAGTTTGTAATTCTTCCAATACCATACCAGTATCGTGTGTTTCCATGTCAAACCAAAACATTCGGACAGAAAAAGCCAAGATTATTCCTTTTCATGAAGATAGCTCATTAAAAACCAACAAGGTGGATTCATTTTCTAAAACTAGGCAACACAACACTCTGAAATATAATTTTACTTCAGTGAAATCTGAAAATAGTAATGTTCCTCATGGCCCTTCCCATCTTAAAAGTGCTACAAATACAAGTTCTGAAAAAAAAACAATTTTATATTCTGATCTTGCTAAACTATCGACTGGGAAATTCAAAAGCCACAAGGTCTCAGTTGTTTCTGCCAATAAAAACCATCATGATCTAAAGACAGCAGCTAATCAGGGAAGCTCTGATTGTCCACAACAGACATTCATGGCAAAGAAAGGCATGTTTTCATTTGATGATTGGAGCGAGCCCAAGTTTTCAGACGAAGTTCTAGAATTGTTTTGTGAATCTAATACCTCTTGGGGCACCCACTGTGACGATGATGATGACTTGTTTTATCAAGTTTGTGATGATGTAGAAAGGAAAACACAGAGCCAAATGGGTATGAAGGAAACTGGAAAAGCTAAATCGGTGGCAAAGAGTACTTCCAATTTGGTTCAGAGCCTTTGTCAGCCAGGGCCCAGTCAAGGGCTTTCCATTTGCCTGAAGACTGAGAAGAATCATGCAGGCAGGAAGACCTTTTCGTTGGATCTGCCCATTGCAATAAAGAAGAATGAAAATTCTGCAAATATGTCTGCAGTGGTTGATGGCGCCATTGCATCTGGAACTGGCATACCTACTATGTCCAGTGTGCAGATAAATATTAATAATAGGCAATGGCAGAATGGCCATGATGTGGGCAAAATAAAAACTAACTGCAATCAGTTATCTTCTGAAAAATCCAAATATATGTTCAAAAAGTCAAGTAGTTCTCAAGCCCTTGTTTTGGACCATAAAAATGTGAATGTAGGCAGTCTTTCTGGAACTTACAAGGGCCTGTGGGAAAGCAAGAATGCACCAAATATTCCATTTCAGAAAGTTATGAATGGCAAGCCAATTATTAAGAGCATTGATTTTGCACCGTCTGAGAAAGGTAGGTATTGCTGGATTATTCTCAAAATAACACAGTTCTTATAGGTAGTTGGTAAGCAATCTTCACTCACCGAATCCTCTGGGGATCCCTGAATCTTTATAGACTGGCACTGCAGCATTATTTAAACCTGAAGTTTGTTCTGTCATCTATGACAGAACAGGTACTATACCTGAATAAAGGTTTTGTTAGATGAGATTAAGGATGCTTTTCGTTCAATAATGAATTTTTGTTTCTCTATTGATCAGTTAGACTCCCTGGCATACCCATTATTGGAGCATGAATGATTTCTTACAAGGGAAGGTCACTTTGGTATCATTTGGGCTTTATATTGTAAAATAAAACTTTTGACAAAATGCAGAAATCCTGTAGGAGAACAATGTGGGCTCAAGTGTATTTGTGCTATATGAGCTAATTCCTCCCTACAGTCTCTTTGTTTTCTCCATGGTGTATTTTTCTTTTATGATTCATCTGCCTGGCATTAATACTATCTGTTCTGATCTTTGGATGTAGCTAGAGCTAATTTCATTCTGTCTTTAAAATCATTTCAGGATAACATCAATTATTTAACAAGATTTCCAAAATCCATGTTTAGAAATGAAACAATGCAAGTTATACTTAAAAGTTAATAGTTGGACTTTTGATAATTATTCTTCCTACTTCATTTCCTTAGATTCTGTAAGTTGGTTCTTGAAGAGGGCAAGATTTTAAACTGCCCTTGATACAAGTGAGACCCCCCCTCTTTTACTTGGTAGACATTTTTGCAAGAATTAGAGGGCAAGAGTTATTCTAATATATTATTAATAAAGTTCCTCTTACTCCTGATCAATAGAAACATAAGGTACTGGGTAAATATTGCTACATCAGACTGTTTGCCTTCTCTTTGCAGAATATAAAAGTAGAAGGTGTTCTCAAGAAGAAATTGCACGGAAAAAGCAAGAAGCTCTTCAGCGAAGAAAGTGTAAAATGGAAGCATTGTTCAAAAATGCTGCACCTACCTGAGTACTTTTCAGTACAGAAGAATTAATGGCAGGTGGACAGTGGAGTCATTGTCACTAAAATATATGGCTATATTGAAGTGTACTGCTAATTTCTTCACCTACACTATCTTTATTCTTCTACAGAATGGCAGTATTAATTGTTTTTGAATTTCCTTCCTTCCCTCCTTTTTGGAAACACTATTGCTTACAACTGTTTATTTTTTTATAAATTATTTATTTGGACTTGGGATATTAGATCTGTTTAACTGATATCCACTCTTTTGTGATTAAACCATGCTATTGGCATTTGTGGTTCCCCATGAAGCATAATGTGTCAATTCTTCCTTCGGAATGTTTGAGAAGACCAGTATCCCAGTTTAATTATATATTGGTCATTTAGTCCATTTCCCATGGAACATTAATCTTTCAATTTTGTAACGAACGTTTTGTTTATTCTGAGGTCATAAATGACAACATTCCAAGCTTTAAAGTGCATACCAATAATGTAAACATTTAATAGCCTTGAATGTAACTCACAGCTTGGTTCCATTTTAATTTTATCACTGCATTGCAAAGGACCGATTTTGTAGTAAAAGCATGTGAAAGTTTTCTATTATTTATTTATCATTGTAAATTATATACATGCTGTAAATTGTGATTAAACTGATAGCAATTTCTCTGATTATATTCTTGTCTAATATGTCATTAGAACTTAACCACCATAGTGTTCTTGCCTCTTTATAGAAGTGAAATTGATCTGCTCTCTGTTGGAAGTATGTATCAGTGTGTTTGTGACTTCCCAAGCTGTTCTGTTCTGATTCCATTCTGTAGCTCAACGTAATAAACAGAGGTCAGAGAGATGATAGCTGGTCCCTCCCTAATTAAGGGGCCTACTCATCTTTAGTAAAAAAAAATGTCTTTTTTCTGCATTATAAGACAGTTGATTGAGTTTCACGCACTATTGACTTAGAAGCAATGCACGTCTTCTGATTTACAAAAGTAGCTCTAGTTTCTCACACTTTAGGATGTTTATTGTAAGGAGATGTTACAAGGAAACTAGTTCTTCTAGATTCTTATGTGATTACAGCAAGTAATATATCTTGTACATGATACCAGCCCCAGAGACATCGTACCATAAAAGGATGCATCTAAAAAAAGCTTCATACACTGCTAAAAAATACGGTCAGATCTGGAATTTTCAGCAAAAGGGACAAGTTTAATTTTCTTCTAGAATATTTTATCAAGTGTATTCCAATTCAATATTCCGATTCCAGTTTCAGTTTGGGAGAATTTTTAAAATCTATTTACTAAACCTAACCAGGGCCTCCCATGTAAGCAAATTACTGATACTCTCTGTCCTCCAATGTTAATGTCAGAAATCAAATTCATTATCTGAAATCTAATAAAGCATCTGGAGAAAGAAGATTTTCTACTTCCAGAACTTTTCAAGACATATATCGATTGGTGGGCCCCATTGTTAGCAGGGCTGTTCTCCCATATATAAGTAATAAAGGTTTCATCCCAGTCAGACATTGCCATAATAGTCCCTATAAAAAAGGAGATGAAAGTAACCCCAAAAGTTGTAGACTGATAAACCTTATTGGAATTGTGGCTAAACGAAATGCAAAACATTTTTGAGCAAAATAAAAGACTGAAAGAATAAGCTGAATTTAGATGTAAGTGTTCCACAACAGACAATTGTTTTATTTGACACCATCTCATAACAAAACAACTAATGAAAAGAAACTGCTCACCACCTCTATAGATCTCAGTGCAGCTTTTGATCCTATAAACAGAAATATTTTGTGGAAAAAATTAGCTAATTCAAATATGGAAACCGGATACTTGCTCTTGGTTAAGGCCCTGTACTCAAACACCCATTTGAAAGTCTATACTTGTATAAATGGTTCTGTAACTAAAAGTATACCTACCCATAATGTTATGGTTGTATTCTAGCCCCAGTGCTTTTTAACCTATATATTTATGATATTCCAGGATTCCTGTAGGCTTCAGACATTTATATGACAAAGATCCATAATAAATTCAATAATATCTTTTTATATGCCAATGATATGGTTCCATTGGCACACTCAAGTAAGCCTGGGAAGTCTGTTGTGAAAAATAAATACCTACTTTGTTCTTAAATTTTTTAAACATCAAACTAAATCAAAAATGATGAGATTTCCAAAAGCATGAAATATAATTGGGCAAATAACTGGTGAACCTATTATATAAGTGAATTTCCTTACTTTAAAAGTGGTTTTTACCAACATAGGGTTGTGGATAAATGATTTTAAAAGAAGTTCTGCAAGGGCTGAGGCAAGTACTAAAAGATTATATAAACTATTTAATTATAGTTACTCAAGTACCTTGACCCCTATACTGAAAGTATTCAGGGCAAAAATAGCCCCAATACTAACTCATTTGAACCAGTTCAGACCCATTTTTTAAAAAGCGTACTGGGAATTGATAAAGTGTCAGCCCCTGCAATCAGAGCAGAATCAGGTATCCATTCTGTACATGGCCAATCAATAATTAACATTTTTGTATATTGACAGAGGATCCATTCAATAGCGCTTGATGGACTATCCAAAGCATGCTTAATAGAACAGGTAAGTGTGGCTCAGCCCTGTTTCTAGCTAATCCTACTTGTCACAGTTATTACATAGCTTGAGTTTTCTACCCAATATTTATTCTCAACTGTCTCCCAGCCATTTTTTAAATTAGAAAATTGTAGTTTATCATTGCCCAAACAGATGGAATTATTGATTAAAAAAATAGATGGCTAAAAATAGAACTTTTTTCCAATTTGAAAAATACCTGTCATTGAATTTGTCACAATTCTTAAGAAGGGCCTATTCTAGGGGAAGATTTGAGTTGCTGGATTTCATGGCTAAATATAGCCCCTTCCATCATCTGCCATGTACATGCAATGTCCCATGGAATATATTTTCCATAGGATTTCTTTTTGAATTCTTCAAACAGAACACAGTTATGTTACATAATTCATTATATAACGGACCTTTAAAAGAGGATTAGACAAATCCTAGACTATAAAGGTATCGATGGTTATTGGTAGCTGTAAATTAGTTCCAAAATCAAGCAACACATTTTTGCTAGGAAATATTTATGCTCTGCCGGCATCCTAGAAGAGGTTGATAAGCTACTATGAGAAAAGAAAGCTGAATCCACATAGTATCTTGTGCTTGTTATAACCAATGCTTGCACTACACTGTTTGAAATATTATTATTATAATTTTCCTCCATGGAGAATCTGAAAGAGATTGTCAGTGTATGGAAACAACTTAGGACATCACCAACACACTGATGCATTCCTCCATCAGAGAGTAGATCATTTTCACTTAACTGAAGTTTTCATGCTCCACAATGATATATGTTTTCTGATAAGATTTGCAAGAAATAGCAGAAACGTCTCACATTGTAAGTTATTTATTGTGGGGAGGTACAGTATATCTAACATAGTGCAATCTATTTTGTCCCAGGTGATTCTAGGTAAGTAACTGGACTAAAGTTTTCAAGCGGGAAAAAAAAAAAACAGCAATTATCTTCTAAGGGCCAATCTGGTGTGGTGGTTAAGGCACCAGGCTAAAATACAGGAATCTTTGAATTTTAATCCTGCCTTAGGTATAAACTTAGTTTGGTTACCATATGCCAGTCACTCTTTATCTGCCCGAGGAAGCAGGCAAGAGCAAACTACCGTATATACTCGAGTATAAGCCGACCCGAGTATAAGCCAAGGTCCTAATTTTACCCAGGAAACGCTTATACTGGAGTCGGCTTATACTAATCAGCTGCTTTTCGGGGCTAAATTGATGCCTGCGCAGGTGCACTGTGCAGCCATCAATTTAGGCTTGAAAATGGGCCGATTTAACCCCCAAAATGGGCTGATTTTCACCCGTTAAATTGATGGGGAGGCAGAGCCCTGCCTCCCCATCAATTTAGGTTTGAAAACGGGCCGATTTTTGCCTGAAAATTGGCCCATTTTCGGGGTTAAATCAGCGCATTTTCAAGCCTAAATTGATGGCTGCGCAGGCG
>JANHJO010011086.1:156856-166921 GCA_032468235.1 Pseudoxyrhopus heterurus
TGTGTTAGTAGTATGTCATGTTGTTTTTGTATTTGTGTTTGTGTATGTTTTTAAAGAAAATCAATAAAGATTTATTTTTTTTAAAAAAAAATACTAGCTACATTATTTTTTTCCATTTCTGTTTATCCCATTTTAAGAAAGAGGTCAATTAAGGTTGAAAGGGCCTGCAGTTAGATGCTCCCCCAGCTACTATTGAGACTTCGATCATGGCAACCATGAATGCTGGGGCAACTTTAAGCTTAAATCTTGGCTTGTATTCTGTTGGCTTTCAAATCTCCTTGGGGCTGCAGACGTTTTGTTTCCACTTTTATTGTGTGACTTGTTTCCATTTTAAAAATCAATTGCTATATGACCCAGGGACCTGCTGCATGAGCAACAATGTCTGAAATCATTTTATTTTGCATGTAAATAAACTGATGTCAGAACTGCATCATTTCATCTTAGAGAGAGGGAGTACTCAACTATTCATACCAAAAAATTAAATAACATTTTAAAACGTACATAAAGAAAACTAATACATGAGGACAACCAAGGTTAATTTCCTTTTCCTTGGGTGCTCACTTTCCTCATAAAGTAAATTTCAACAATATGACTCCCTCCATTATATGCGAAATTGATGAAATCATAAATATCTTTAATACTCAACTGAAAGGTAAACTCTCATTTATAGTTTTGCAATTTCTGAGCATAATTAGTTAGAAAGAGTGGTTAATGAATGCAAGGGTTACAGGGCCGATTGAAATAGCTAAATACATCTCTTATACATTTAGCAAATTGCCATAAGACCTTCCAATGTCATTGAACATGACTCTTTCTGTGCGGCTATATCCAAATTAGACCACATTCTGCCATTTAAAAATATCATCCGCCTCCTGTCTCACATGGTGTTACCCTAACAGTCAGTGCTGGAAGGTGTTAAATGTTGCCATATGTCCATCCTTCACACTTTTAAGGATGTAGGGTTTTTTTTTCCCCTCCACATGTACAAAATCTCAGCAGGGGCAATTCTAGCTAAATAAGCTCAGCTTGGCTAGCATTACAAGTCGATCCAATTAAAAACAGTGTGTCTCATTAATGCAATTGAGAAAATTAGCTATATATAAAAAGAAAATAAGAACAAGAATGGGTTTGACTTTCCAGAAAAAAAAAACACACAGAGCTACTTAGTTTCCAAAAGACCAACTCCAAAATTTCTCAGGAAAAGTTTTTTAATAACATTTCTAAAGTATTTTTCCCTCCTTTTTTGTTGTTCCCTCAGTCCCTATTCCAGAATATGTGACATCCTTTTGGGGGGAGTAATTCCTGGATATTTGCCACCATATTTTGTAACCTCTGCCATTTTCTCCCACTGACACACAGCACCTCCAGACCACATTACACATTCTGATACCTATATTTTCAACAACACCTCGCCTCCCTGAAAAAAGGCAGAAGTAAAGAAGGCAGAAAGAAATGGAACTCTTGCCAATTGTGACTAACAAACCCCACAACATGAATAAACAACCTGGCATTTAGAGGACCAACCAGCGACAGATTAGGGACCCATTTCAAAGGTATGACCTGAACATTTTTTTTCAGGTCATTGATCTATTACAGAGATATGGAGCTCATGCCAATTAGATCTGGGAAACTGTACTGTAATTTCTCTCTCTCTCTCTTCTCTCTAGGTATCCATATTTTAAACAATAGCTATCATCAAAATGTAATGACTAAGGTTATGACTAAAGTTTAATCAATTAATTAATTAGTTTTATGTTGGCCCGATGGAAATTCCATCAGAGGCTCACTGATGTAGCAGACCTGAGCATTATTGTAGCTCATCACCTGTACACTCCTAAGCTATTTTGAACTAACCTTCAGATCCAATTAGTTTCCAGCTAATAGAACATTCTATGTTCAAAGGATTCCCTAACATCACTCAAAATTCCCAAAGGGCAACCTCAGCTAACTATTTGCAAGAGGACTTTGAAAAATAGGGGGGGGGGGGGGTGACGGAAGGAAGGAGTAATAGAGTGCAACAGGAAAGACTACAGTTAAAAGTATCATTTAGATGTTCTTGTGTCCACTTGTTTGTCCTGTGGAGTGATTTGGATCACATTCCTAGAATAGCAAACTAGTCTCCATCTTAGTTCTCTGGCCTGATGGCTTCCCTATTTCTGTTGAGGATGTATTATAAACTGACAATAAGGAACATTTCAGGCAGAATTAATTAAACAAAGAATTTTAATAACTGCTTTTGATGATAGTATTGCATTGCTATTTCATAGTGTAGTAAGTATGGATGAATATCTAAATTGTGCAGACCCAGAATAGACATAGAGTTGAGCTTTAGTGAAGACATCATAAAAGCTACCATTCTAACCTATAGAACAGTACTAACAGCTAACACTGGTATAGGAGTTGGATGGGCCAAGGAATTCAAATCTACCATAAAGGTAAAGGTAAAGGTTCCCCTCGCATATACAGTATGTGCTAGTCGTTCCTAACTCTAGGGGATGGTGCTCATCTCTGTTTCAAAGCCAAAGAGCCAGCGCTGTCCAAAGACGTCTCCGTGGTCATGTGACTGGCATGACTAAATGCCGAAGGTGCACGGGACGCTGTTACCTTCCCACCAAAGGTGGTCCCTATTTTTCTACTAGCATTTTTACATGCTTTCAAACTGCTAGGTTGGCAGAAGTTGGGACAAGTAAGGGGAGCTCACTCCATTACGCGGCGCTAGGGATTCGAACTGCTGAACTGCTCATCTTTCTGATCGACAAGCTCAGCGTCTTACCCACTGGGCCACCACGTCCCTTAGCAACTTTGTACCATAGAGCTATAGAAATTTGTGGAAAGTTCTTGAGCCATTCACAATGTCTCTCACCTAACTTACCTTACAAAATAATCATTGCATTGCAGACCCAGGAAAAGACTACTATATATGCCAAATATATAGCAAAGTCAGAGGCATAGTAAAATCAGTTTTGACCCGAATGGACTGAAAATAATACAGGTGTTTTTTTTATGAGGAAAGTAGCTCAATTTAGCCTTAGCCATTTTCAGAAGACCTGGAAATGGGTGGGATGATCATTTATCATTATGGGAGAAATTGAAGCTCCCCATTCAAGTCTTTTATAACCCCTATTAGCTATTTTTTCCTCTTTTTTTCAGCTGCCCACAGGTACGAACCATTTCTCAGGGTTTACAGCTTGGAAAGCTCTACTTTTTTTCATATTTCCTGAAGCAAAGATACAACCTCAGAAATACACATGCCCTGAAAACATGCACAAATTGATGTAAACCTTTAATATTTCACTGTGTGTATTCATTCTTTTCTTTCCTCATGCCCAGAGCTACACATCTTATTACTCTCACAGTGCCATTACAGGTTCATCAGAATTTATAGTATTTATCCTTTAGGTCCTGTTAATAGAATAGGCATTTTCAAGAATGGATGCTTTTTAACCTAGAGAATGGTATTGATGGATGTTTTCTGCTACTCCATGGTAGGAAGGCAATTTTTAGAACAGAGCACATTTCCACCAAAGGAACATGGACATAAAAAGAAAGGCATCATGTCTATCTCTCTAAAGCCTCACACATCATAAATCCCACATGCACTTAAAAATGGAAATAATTCAATTTTATGCCCCCTCCCTCTCTCCTGTCTATTAGCCATGTATCAAACAGCTTGCACTTAAGGCAAAGAAAGCAACATGATTTGCCTCGGCAAATATATTTTGCATGGCTTCAGTAGCTTGACTGGCATTGTCGACAGCCAAAAGAAGCTTCTGACACACGTACAGAAGTCTCTTCCAAAAACTTCCAATCACTGGAAGCCTTTTCCAGCTCTTGAAGTTGGAGCGGAAACAGCCAAAACAAGCAATGCAAAACGTCACTTGGATTTCACTTGACTTGTAACACTGAGGTAAGCTCTGCTGTTTCAAGAAGCAGCTTCAATGGGTGCTCCTTTTGAGCATTTGTTGGCCGGGAGGACTACCAACGATGTGGTGTGTCACAGTATGCTGTTTATTAATTAAGGGATTTCTTTTTTCTTTTGCATTCTGGCATAGTGTTATATATAAAGGATATTAGTTACACTGAATTCAATCATGTGCAAAGAAGGCTATCGAATGGACTGGCTTTTTGATCTTCAATCGTAGGAAAATAGTTTCATTGAAGCCTAATAAAATCTCCAACAACATTTAATTCCTTTAATACAAACGAGCTCAGCAGCAATCAAGGGAGGAACTAATCTCTTCTAAAAGTTGTGACTTATTAGTCAAAGTGAAACATTTAGCCTTGGTTAAAGTTGAATGCAGTGCTCGGTGTGAGATAAATGCCTAGGTAGAAGAGACACAAATAACTTAGAGGTGAGCTAATGTTATTTCCTTTTAATCTAGAGGTGGAGGACTCTAGAATCAAATTCTCACTCAACCAGAACAGTAATTAGCCTGACCTACCTCATAGGGTTGCAGTGAAACTAAATGGAAAAAGAGAAAGTCACGAGTGCTGACATAAAAGAAAAATAAGATAAATGTACAAGAATAAAATGCAAACAATATGCAAATATCTATCTACCTCTATCTCCTTTATCACTAACTATCTCTATCTCTGTATCTATCTGTACTGCTATCATCTCTATGTCTGTCTGTCTGTCTCTCTCTCTCTTTCTCCTCTCTCTGTCTCTGTCATCTCTCTCTAATACTATTTGCAATCAGCCTAAAATATTCTCCATATTGAGAGTAGTTCTGGAAAGCCAATTGCTTCAAAAGTATTTTTTCCTACCAATAGAGAGAACATACATGGAGAAGTCCAAGAATAGTTTAATGTAATTTGCTAAGTAGCTCCCAAAAGTAGGAAACAAGCAAACGAACCAAAAGTTATATTTTGTGCCCCGTGGGCAACCTCCAGTTTTATATGCAGCCTTTCTAAGCAACCTTGTGATGATACTGAAAAATGTTTCTGAACTATAGGTTGATGTTTCTCTTAGTTCCACCTAAATTATACTCACCTTCCCCAGGATTGCCCAGAGGTTCTGCATATTTGAAAGATAGGTTTATAGTGGGAGCTTTAAACTAATAATAGCCTCTTTCTCTCTCTTTCAATGACCCCATTCACCTGAATCAGACAAGCTATAATGGAAATAGCAGCAAGAATATATTTGCCCAAGTAGATTGCTAGTTGGCACCAAGGAACATGTGCAGAAAGGTTCAAACCTTAACTAAATATCTCTTGAAATAAGTCTTGCTAAAATAAATATATTTAGTTTCCAGTTATGCTTACTTCCAAATATGTTTAAGAACATGTAATCAGGCCCAGAAGACCATGTGTGAGAGAGTCCATGTGTGTGCATCTAGGCCAGGGGTGTCAAACTCAAGGCCCGGGGCCAAGATCTGGCCCACAGGGTACTTAGATCTGGCCCGTGGGGCCACCCTGGAAACAGCAAAAGACCAGCCCGTGGTGCCTCTGCCAGTGCAAACAGAGCTCAGGATGCCGTGCCCCCCCCCCAAGCTCCATTTTCACTGGCAGAGGGTTGCAGGAAGTTGCCGCAGCCGAAAATGGAGCTCGGGAAGCCCATTTTTGCTGGAAGAGCACTCGGCCACCACAGGTGCCCCTGACATGAGTGAGGTTGAGCTGGCCACGCCCACCCTTGCCATGCCACCCTGGCCCCTCAAGGTCATATGCAATCCTGATGTGGCCCTGAATGAAATTGAGTTTGACACCCCTGATCTAGGCACAGATGCACACACAACTGTAGCACACAGAGTACAGCAGTGCCTACATTGGAAAATAAATCCAGCAGTGCCTACGTCGGAAAAGTTCCATTGTACTATCTTTTTCTTCCTCTTCCTCTTCTTTTTCTTCTTCCTAGATATTCATTTTTCTAGGTATCGTAAAAATTGCCTTTTAAAGGAAGACAAAAAACTCTCCTAGATACATCTACGGAAAAACTCAAGAGGATTTAGAGATATTCCACTTTTTAGTGTAAATTTCCTTAGGCTTTTGTCTTTTAAAATAGTACAGCTGAAATCTCAGCTTTTAATTTCTTTGGAAACAGCACCCTCTTCCCTTGGAAAATGAATACTGCAGAAGAGGAATTTCAGGGACTTTGGAAAAGAGTCTGAACTATATCCTGAAGAACCTGAAGTTCTTCCCTTTGAAGAGGATTATGAAGCTTTCCAGAAAGACATCTCACCACTCAAATTGTGAAATCAAGCACCAAGTTCACCTTAAGTTTATGAAAAGATCAGAGGCCCTGCTGTTTCATGATGAACCAAGACACAATATTCAGAGTATCTTTTACGAGTTGCAGAGGTGCTCAGCAATCAATGAGTTGGGGAAAGATCATGGAGAAAGATCTGTTTCAAAACTATTGGCTTTAAGCAGCAGCAGACAACATTTCACATTTGTGCAATTCACACTCTCCGGCTCTCGATCATCCAGCAGGGTTTTTTTTTTTAATGATCAAAAAAAAACCAGATTGCCCTTGATTGCCCTTGTGTCAAACTCGATTTCATTGAGGGCTGTATGAGAGTTGTGTTTGACTTTGGGGGGGTGGGGGGTTGTGGCCAGAGTGGACGTGGCAAGCTCAATGTCACTCCTGTGGTGGCTGAGGCGTTCTGCCAGCAAAAATGGGCTCCCAAGCTCTGTTTCTGGCTGTGACAGCCTCTCGCAACCCCCTGCCAGTGAAAACAGAACTTGGTAGGGCTGTGTATGGCCATCCAGAACTCCATTTTCACTGGGAGGGGGTTGAAGTTGCTCGTTGCAGCCGGGAACAGAGCTTGGGAGCCCATGTTCACTGACAGAAGCACCATGGGCTGGTCCCTCACTGTTTCCAGGGTAGCCCTGCAGGCCAGATCTAAGCACCCCACAGGCCATATCTGCCCCCCAGGGCCTTAAGTTTGACAGCTCTGCTTTAAAATATTTTCATCAATAATCTTCCTAATCTGCAAATTCATCACATCATTCTCCTAAACACCTGCTATTTGGACAACGTAGTGATGGAACCTTGTCCCCAGGAAAACTGCTGAATTTCTGATCCTTGTTACTGATAAATAATTATCCCAGCTTGCCTTTAGGGTGTCTTTCAGAGCCTTCTCTTTTCCATAGAAGATAACTTTGGCAAGGAGACAGATGCAACGGAACTGTGATACAGATGGTGGACAAACTCATGAAAGGCATTTATCTGTACTGCTGTGCTGCGTAAAGGTAACTAACTAGACAGGAAAGAGAGTTGATTCCCTTCATTCCCCTTCAGTTCACTAATATGCCATGAAGGACAGTATAAGGGCTGCTGGGCCATTAAAAAAGAGAGGAAGATAACTTATAGATGCCTTCATCTCAAGGTTGATAAAGGTACACAGTACAAAAGGCTTCAAGTACAGGTGCTGTATGGCCTGATTCATCAAACGTGGCAGATGGTAAAGTTCATATTGTTCTCTTTAAGAGGCTATAAGAAAAGCATTTGTCTTGCTTTCAGTATACCTTGCCTCAAAAACCATCTTTAATGGTACTGTTGGGAGATTACAGTTGCAAACCAGGACAAGGGTTTTACATAAAACATTAAGCATCAAGATAGCATCCACCTCTGCGCAAAGCTTCACCCCTGTGTTGCATCTGATCCATCTAAAAATGGGGTGGGGCTTTATTTGCATATTCATAAAAGCCATCTTGACATTCTCCCCCCTCCCCCCATGACTCTTAATTCTTCCTACCCTGGCATGCAAATGGAAGAAAGGTTGCTCAAAGAGTTGGGGAAGAGGGTGATAAGATTTACCAAACCAAATTGGCCTCCCTTCCACTTTTATACTGTTGCTTACAGAACATAAAAGTTGGAGGTCCTGGATTATGAGACATTCAGTGCGCATAGCAGGAGATGCGATTTTTATTTGAGATTTTCAAGAATGATCCCAACGTACAAGTGTGGATGGGAAATACTACTTTCAGTAGCTGATTGGAAGAACTGGACAAAAACTGAAGCTTTTCCTCAGAACCACCTTTCAACGGTGCATGTTCAGAGCAGACCTCAGGCCTACAACATGCTAAGCAATGCAGCTATTTCACTCTTGGTAATGAGTTGACTGAGTTGCAAATGGAAAACTTTGCCCATCCAAGGAAGCTACTTCCTCTGCACAGCTTATTATTTTTGTTAAAAAAAAAAGAGTATAAGAACCAGAAGTGGGAAGAGCATTCAATGGTATTCAATAGGAACTCAAGCTGTTTTTTATAAGTGAGGTAGGGAAGAATGGGTACCATTCTCAAATGTAAAAAAATATTGCATGTGTTAACCCTTAGGTATTCATTATATTTTGGAGTATAGGAAGAAAATGCTATGGAAGGACAGGAAAACTTGTCATCATCTAATGGTTTTCTAGATTTTTGCAGCTCAAATACTCTAGCTCTAATCAGACCAAATAGTTTATTTTTGGCCAGACAAATTCTTGTGTGCAAGGACACATAGCAAATATAGAAAACAATTCAGACTGTGTTCCCCTGCCAATAATTCAAACTAGAACAATCTTGGAGAATCCTCTATGTTAAAAGCTGTCTGACTAGGATAAGTCTATTTTCTAGCTTAGTATTTCCTGGATGAAAGCTAAATGGGGCATGAAGTAGAATTATAAGTGTTTTGGAGAAAATAGTTAAAAATAAATTCTATTCTCTTGTTCTCCCTAAAACCTAGATCCAATCAAAGAAGCAGAAGGATGGAAGAACCGGGATGAAAGAAGGTATTTTCAATGTGTCATTCTCTGACACCAGGTGTATATGGGTCATCTGCTTGAATGGCTTTAAGAGAAGATTACATGGATTTAGAGATGATAAATCTGTTCTAACAACTACTTATCTTGATGGGTCTATATTATTTCAGCAATGGAAATAGTATGAGTGAAAGGTCTTAGTACTTGCCTCATGTCCTACTAAAGTGGAAGGAATATAGCTAAGACTGATGGGGTAGAGCTACCAACATAGCAGATGATGGCACAATGGTTAGAGTGTAGTACTGCAAGCTACTTCTGCTGATTTCTGGCTGCCTGCAATTTGGCAGTTCGAATCTCACCAAGCTCAAGGTTGACTCATCCTTCCATCCTTCCAAGGTGGGTAAAATGAGGACCCAGATTGTTCGGGGCTAATGCTGACTCTGCAAACTCCTTAGAGAGGGTTGTAAAGCACTGTGAAGTGGTATATAAGTCTAAGTGCTATTGCTAGCATACCTACAGATCAGTTACATATACAGTATCCCACAGTCACATGGTTACCACAATGAAGAGGCAAGGAAACAGCAATATTCAAGTACCACCAAAGGGTAACACAGGTCCTGAAAAATTAGCTCAATGGGAAGAAGAGCCACATTATTAATACGTATGCCTTCCCAGTCATTAAATATCTTGCTAGTATAGTGAGCTGGCCAAAGCAGAACATAGAAGATTCTGCTAATCTGAAAACCCAGAGGTTTATGTGTGTATACACACACACACACACACAAACCTCTGGGTTTTCATATATATATATATATATATATATATATATGTTTCCATCTCACGCCCAACACCCAAAGACTGTGTAGTAGTTGGAAAGTGGGCAGATAGGATCTGATGAGTGTCAAAGGCACTGTCCTGGTGAAATTCAGTGCATCCACTAAGTAGTACATCAATAAGATGGCATCCTAAGATGAACTATTAAGAGAATGCTTGAGAATAACTCCCATGCAGGCATGGGAGGAAGAAGTAGAAGTAGAAGATCAAGAGGAAGTGAAATTGGAAGGCAAGATGCTGCATATGTACTATTGAGAGATATCTGAGGTGACATACGGTGGAATATCCTACCAATGGTTGGAAAGGGCCAGGGGTGGGATTCTACCGTTGTAACAATCAGTTTGCTTCATGAGCGCTTCTTGTGCGCATGCGTGCCAAACACACACTGTGCGTGCGCGTTCCCTTCAAAAATAGCAAGAATCCTTACCTTTCCCTGGAGCCATGGTAAGGAAAAACAGCTGAGGCACGGCAATGTGCACTGCCGCACCAATCAGCTGGCCTTCAAACAAGGGAATAAAAGTTTGGAATAGCGCAGGGGCGGGTGGGCGGG
>JANHJO010011095.1:83186-93722 GCA_032468235.1 Pseudoxyrhopus heterurus
AGTATCCTGAAGGCTCCAAGATAGCTATTTAGCCAGATAAAGACCACACTCATTTTGCCATTTTGAGGGATCAATTCCAACTGCAGAGGTAGGTTGCATATCCCTGGCGTTTTAATGTATTTTCCTTGTGTAAAATTTGAATAAGGCAAATCCTTAGTTATGGTAAAAGTACTCCAAAAATGCAGTCAATCCGGCATTAAGTTGTTGTCATTTCAGACAGTAGCATTTAATTGGGATTCTCTTTGTGTGTATATCTGTATGTATAAATCCATGTGTATAATTACACATATACAAACATGCACATATACCCATGTCTATCCATACATATATGTACCTGAAAAATGTGTAACTCCATTTCATGCTTTCTCTCATTTCAACAATATTTTATTGCTTTAAAGATTAGCTCTATGAAAATTTTCCTCTCTGTCTTTCCCCCTTTCCTTATCTTCTGAAGATGGATATCTTCTGCTGAATTACACCGGGTGTGCACATCTCTGAAAAACATTTCATTTATAGTAGCTATGTTTTTATATCGAGTGGGATATTTGGAATCAGAAAGAACATTTTTATATTTAGGTCTCACAATGCCAGAAGAAAAGGTTGTAAACTCCTGGAATTAATTTTACTGTTTACTTCATTTTCCCCCCACCTTTCATTCCTTTTGTTCTTTTAAAAGCAAGATGAATAATACAGGCACAAAACTTCCAGAAGAAACAGGGAAGCTAATGAGAAACTCCAGGTGATATGTAGTTATTTTTACCTCTGTGATGAGCTCTTTT
The DNA here is from genome assembly GCA_032468235.1 of Pseudoxyrhopus heterurus. Classification (NCBI taxonomy): domain Eukaryota; kingdom Metazoa; phylum Chordata; class Lepidosauria; order Squamata; genus Pseudoxyrhopus; species Pseudoxyrhopus heterurus. Next base: position 83,966 of record JANHJO010011095.1, read on the forward strand.
AAAACATTCTTGTTTTACTGTCATAGATGGCAAAGTTAAAATTAAGAAGCAGCAAACACTCAGAGAATTTGGAAGAAACCGAATCTTAATTGGCCCCACAGATTGGCTTGTTGAATTTAGGTTGCAATGCAGCCAAATTGAAAAGCAGGTTGTAAGGGTCTTAGCAAATGTCTCTTGGTATCATTGACAAAGTCAGGATACATAACCAAAGGGAAAATATTGCAAATTTAGATACTTTGTAAATGTAGATACTCCAAGGACAGGTAGTCCTTGATTTACAACTCTATGTTCAGTGACTATTTGTAGTTACAATGGTACTAAAAAAAAGTGACTTACACCCAGCCCTTGTACTTACAACTATTGTCGTATTTCCACAATCATTTGATCAAAATTCGGGGACTTGGCAACCAGTATGTATTTATAATGGTTGCGGTATTCTGGGGTCATGTGATCAGTATTTGTGACCTTCCCAGACCTTCTGACAAGCAAAGTCAAAGGGAGAAGCTTCATTTGCTTAACAATTGTGTGATTCACAACAACTGCAGTGTTTCAGAGGTGGTAAAAATGTATGCAATTCACTTAACAGCCATCTTGCTTAGCTATGAAAATTCTAGTCCCAATTGTGGTCATAAATCAAGGACTACCTCTATAATCTGGGCAAATTATTGAGAACCCAAGCAGGAATAACTTGCCTCTCTTTAAATATTTCAAAAGTGAATGGAACACATCTCCTTGTCACTCTTTTATAGAAGGTTGGGAAAAATAATCCATATGGATCTATATGGAATTAGAGGATGGTCCTAGAATTTTGGATGTGACAAAGTTTCTCACATTTGATTTATTCAATTGAGAATAGAGTTTTAGGGGAACCCATTCATAATTCTTCCACATAGGTTATTATGAAAATTATAAATTCCCAACCAGTTAGGAGCAACACTGCAAATAGAATTATGACTTAGACACAATGGCAGCAATAAGATTCGGCTATTAAGGGAATATCACCAAGGGAAGCAGAGGCCAGTTCAGAATGAGGGTAACATTTTCTCATGAAAATGTTATCTCTGAACATCTCTTGAAAATGTTCAGAGATAAAAATTGATGTCATGAAGGAATAGTACTTTTCAAACCTTCAGAAAATGTCCAGGGTGAGTAATGAATGCATTTACGGTAACTCAGTCATACCTGGAGGATCTCATCCAAAGGTGAGGTCAAGAGAAGCTCAAAAAGTGGTAGTTACATTCTGACTTGAAATTCTGTCTGCTTGCCTTTCCAATGTGTGATGTGAAGACTATTTTGAAAATGCTTTGATGTTCCTAATTGTTTTACCTTTTGTATTCTAATTTATTGAATGCACATTGAACTCTGAATATGCATATGTGCCTTTCTGAAACTGTGACATCATTCCACAGTCAAAGGAATGGAATACATTTGTTGACTTCGCTCTGTCCTCCATGTTGCAGCAGGTGGCAGCGTCTAGTCAGGTTTGGGTGAGCATAAAACACTGAGCATGATCACTCCTAATTACTATTTAAATAGGAAACTATCAGGAAATTCTAGGATGATAGAGTAGATGGGGAAAAAAGAATTTCAGATGTAATGACAAACTATTTCCGTATTGTTGCCAAGAAGTCCAGTTAAACATGTCCATGAAGGTACCAGAACTTAATTTAAGGGAGGTTTTCCTTTTAGTTTCTCTTTACCCTAATGGTATCTTCTCCTGTTTTGGAGTATTTTCACAAGATTTCATAAGATTCATACCCAACGATTGTCCACTCCCTAGCATTCTTCAGAAGATTGGGTTACTTAGACGAAGAGGTGGGTTGGGCTATGCTGTATCTTTCCTTTTTGTGACCTAAATGGGTATGCAGGGCTACAATTTGAGTGGAAAACTCCATTTGTTAGAAGGACAGTCTGATTGCAGATTTTTAATATGACTGTCTAATTATTAGGTTACCTACCAGTTAAATATGCCTTGTGTGATGTCATTTGTTTATTTATTTGATAGATAGATATAGATATAATAGATATAGATATATAGAAATAGATATAGTATGTATATTTATTTAAAGTATGTAACCAAGGAATGTTGGTTCTGGATTTGTTACTTACATAAAGGGGAATATAAATATCTGACTGCCCCCCCAACCTTTGTCCTATTCACTATATCTAAAATAATTTTGTTCATTTCAATATGGCTTCTTCATCCTGAATATGCTCTAGTCTAAATTTGCTTTCTAAGTTTCTACTTCAGGAAAACATTTGAACAAACACACTAGGACTCGTTGCTTGATAATTCTATGATTTCTCATGCAATACACCATAATACGATTTGGTTGAGGTTTAGAATCTTCTGTAAAATCAATCATTTCCTTACTCAAACCTTCATTAAACAAGTCATTGCTTAGGCCACATATGAATCCAGTATTTCAGTCTACCATGATATATCTATTGATTTGCTGGAGATCTAACTTACTTCTTCCTTAATATCAGCACATTTTGGAATATAAGACTACATTCTTTCTTCAGAAGAAGAGGAATTTTATAACATTTGAATGGATTAGTAAGTTGTCATAATGGAGAATAGCAAGTGTTTACCACTACAGTTGTATTCAGGATTCGTATTTGTTGTGCATAGTAGTGACTGGTTTAGTGCCAATCTATAGAAAGTCAGTTGTTGCTTCTCTTTTGGTTAGAACTCCATATCGTTAGGAGAGTAGAGGTTAAGTTCCTTGTTGGAGGAAAATGTAACTTGTGAAGTCACCCTCTGGGCAAACTGTTGAGACCTGTTCTGGTCTAGTGAACAAAGAATCACAGTTGAATTGGAGAGATGGATGTGGCTTCAAATCACTGCTCATCCATGAACTTCCCAGAAGATAGAACAGATTTAGACACTGAGATAAATCATGTGATGTAGTGCTCCAAGGGCCATCTGATTTTGGGCTGCAGGGGGAAATGTGGCTTAAACTAATATATAAATATATTTTTAAATATTTCTTCAAACAAGAAAAGTGCTGCCAGTACCCATCAGTTATCCTTTGCACTAGCACTCCAAATTCCAAAATGTGCAAAGCATTTGTTTCTTTTTGAATAATTGGATGTTCCTGGTACATTTTGTTCCTGGGCTGCATTAAAAAGGACTTTCTATTTGTTTATTTATTTGTTATTTAAAAAAAAAAAGGAGGATTTTCCAGCAACGTCCTTGAGTGAGGGTGGTAGATTTCTTTCACTGCCATTCATTTCCACAGGAAAGGCAGAGGTGCAGAAACCACCCCACATACAATGCCACTGCAAAAATCAAGTTCAGAAATACTGAACCATCAAAGTTTATTGCAGCATTCCATTCTGTACTTTCCAAAAGAAAACAGCCATTAAAGAAACTTGTTTTATCACATGTCTAAGGTGTTTTAAAAGTCATCTCCCATAACCAACAATCGTTCATTGTTCATAATTGTTCACAATGCGGGCTTATTGAGTTGGTAGTCCAAACCATTAAAAAGGTGCCCATCCCTGATTAACTCTGAATTTTGTATTATCAGCATTTGAAGCATGTGTTCTGCAACGGGGAAGTAATTGCCTCTGGTGACTCTAATAAGGTTTAGTGCAAATTAGACCATCGAACAGCTAACTTTTGTTCTCCCCTGGCTAGCAGCAGCTGTCCAAGGTTTCAAGGAGCTTCTTCCCTCTGCACCCATTTAGAAATGCCGGAAATTCTGAGACTTGCATGTAAAGCTTGTTTTCTTGCCAAAATTATCCTCTTGACCAAGATTTGATTAATGTGAAAACATTCTAGTAGTTTAAAAAACGGGAAATCACAGATCTGAAAAAAAAAAATCACTCCTCCTACACTTGTGCAAACATGCACACCTAATTTATTATTGCTTGAATTAAGTCAAGCATTCTGAAAGAAAGAGAGAAAAATAAAAGACTTTCTTGTTTTTTCTGGCAACTCGGCTGTGTTTTCATCCCACCCTCTTCCCTAAGCTGCTTTAATCTATCTGCTACGTATAAAACCTTGTAACTGGACAGAGTTGGGATTTCTTCTTTAAAGGAAAGCACGTTTTAGTGGATTTTGTGGTTTGCAGTTAAAACTGCCCCTCAGTCATTACACATTGAGGCTCCAAGTGCATTTAAAGCTCGGTTTCCCATCTTCCATTGTATTTGTCCTTCCACAATGGCTGACTAAGGGCAGGGAGGAATTGGAAAAGGCTCATAAATCCTGATCTCATTGGAGTAGAATAGGTAAATGCCTGTCTGTTTACCTGTCATTGAATCTATGTTCTAGAGCAGTGGCCAACCAATCTTTTGGGCACCAGGGACCAGTTCCATGGAGAGAGGTCCAGAGGGGGCATGGTTTCACATGTTGCCTTCATCCTGCAGATGGGGCTTCGCTTGTTTGCACAGCCTGGTTTCTGGCATGCCAGAGCCTGCTGTCAGTCCATGGACCAGGGGTTCTGGACCCCTGTTCTAGAGAACCTCAGGTCTTCCAGAACCACAATTCCATACATGATAGATCAATAATGATGCTGTGAATGATAACTTGTCCATCACTGTTAAATTTTTCTGTTATTTCATGTTTCTAGACCAGGGGTCTCCAACCTTGGCAACTTTAAGCCCGGAGGACTTCAACTCCCAGAATTCCTCAGCCAGCTTTCTAGGAGTTGAAGTCCACAAGTCTTAATGTTGCTAAGGTTGGAGACCCCTGATCTAAGGCACATCTTTGGGCAACTAAGGAAGTCTGTCAGATACTTTGATTCCAACATATTAGGGGAAGAATCTTGAATCTGCTCTGAAATATCTGAATATTTCAGATTTAGCCTATCCTTAAGAATGTTTCACAGGTAGCTGTTTTATTCGGAGGATAAAATGAATATTTTTCCTAGTTAATACACAACTCTTGTATTGGATGCATTCTAATATAATTTTAATTAGCACAGTTTAAATTAGAATAGAATGTTGGGGTTTGGTTTAATTCTGCCCTGTTTGAGGATTTCAGATATTGTGTAAGACGCAGGTACCCAAAGATTTGGGCACTAGTCGAACAAGATATTGTCAGGACCTTGGACAGCTAAGTGAAGGAAGCTACAGACTGGGTTAACCCTAAATACAAGCACTTTTTTTCAGAGTCTCAGCTCAACTGAGGCCTTAAGAAGGTTGAAGAAACAAAAAAATCTGTCCCTGTTTCCTGCTGACTGTTTAAGATTCCCTAATCCAGGGATGTCAAACTGGCGACATGTGCAGGCAGGGTCCACCCCAGCTCTGCGAAGGGAAAAAAATGTCACAGCAACGTGATAGTACAAGTTTGACACCTGTGCCCTAACCCCTTTTCAAGCCCAAGAATCCTACATGGTGGGAAAGCCTGAACTGAGCTTTTAGAGAATGGAAGATCTTTCCATGGGAAGATAGATTGTTTCTCTCAAATTAGAATTCCTTGCAGTTTGAATCCTTGCAGAACCCACTGAGCTCTAATTCCATGGACATGATCATCATGGTCCAAAATCTCACTTGAACTGACACTTTCTCTCAGAATCTTCTTCCATGACCCAGGGAAAAAAAAATGTTGCATCAGGTAGCTCGGTGGTAGAAAGAACCGTTGAGTTGTACCAAATGTGGATTAAATAAATAGTGTAAATGAAGAATTCAACCTTTTCGATGATGGGTTCTGTTCTTTGTACCCTGAAGCAATGTGTTAATGAAAAAAAAGAGATGTTTTGAAGTGCACTTATGTTAGCTTCACTGGGATAAATGATTTCTCATTTAGAAATGGAAGTTACCTTATAGGTTATGTTCTCTTAATCACTGTAACTACCATATCTTTGAGAGATGACCGTCATAACAAATACAGGATAGTTTGTCCTATTGATGAAGAATGGGCATCATTAAAAAGATTTCCTTGATCTTGATAAAAAAAATCTTCTTTTAAATCATACTCTGTTGAGTTTAGCTCTGGCCTCTGAAAAATAGAGAACAAATCTGGTTCATGTATGGCCGAAGAGCTTTCTAGAATGTTTGGTGAATGCTGTAATATCTCCCATTTTCTACTCCAGGCCAAAGACACCAGCCTCTTTATGTGCCTCACTGGATCATTTATAGATTCATCACTATTTTGTTACCCTTCTGTAGGCATACTCAGTTGGTCAATAATTTTCTGAAAATGTGATGAATTGAACTGTACAAAGTTCTATGGTATGGCAATAGAACAGAACAGAACAGAACAGAACAGAACAGAACAGAATGGAAACATCACTTTCCATGAGAGGAACCCAGTGCTTTCTACAGTATTAGCATACCCAAAGATCGCATAAGCTCTTTATAGGAGCTGCAGTACATTTAAATAACACTTGTAGAAATATTGATTATTTGATTACAGCAAAATGTGAATGGTTCATTAGATTTGCATTATCTGTTCCGATAATAAACTCCTATATTGTCAACAGCCCAAGAGTATTTGTTAGCAGGAAAATATCTATAAATAATTCACATGTGTAAATGCCTTAATTATTGTCTTTTTTACAGTTCATCAGGTCTATGTCCAATTTTGTGTACTGTACTGTCATTCTGTTTTAAGGGATTCATTTTTACTGGCCCATAAATGGATAACGATCACCTCATTTTTTTTCATTTGTTTCTAAAGCTCATCACATCAAAATAGTTATCTCCCAAACCATGTACTCTGTAAAGAATGCTGAATATTTTGCAAAATACAAAGATGTGCGGGTAAAGGGTACACATCAAATTAAGCTCATTTCATTTATTTTTCTTTGAAATATTGGTACTTATTCCTTTTGTTTTCCTTGAGTTTTGGGGATATGTTTAATAGGAAAAATGGATATCAAATCCTACTTTGAATCCTTATCTTGGCCTCTCCCTGCTCTGAATTATAGCCTTTGTCTTACTGTTCACAAACCAGTGCGCTCCTCAGCCAGTGAAAATTGTTTGTGCCTGTTTAGAGTCAATTCTTGGCCTATTATAATTTTTTTTTACATGTGTTTGGGGAGTGGTGGGGAACAATCCTTACAAGAATTATATCCTCCATCTAATGTGTATTAGTGGCCAGATGGCTTATTTGCCACAGGTAATGTGGTACTAGATTTTCTTCTTCACAGAATTGGCCAGATATGTTGCCAGAAAGTCCATCTATTAAAGTTTGCCTACCTGCAGTTTTGTGGTCTGAGGTCATGTGTAGTCAATAGCTGCTACTAGTAATTTTATCTGTAGGTTTCTCGGTACTGAACTGAGAATGGAAAAAAAATGAGTAACATTTCTGAAGGATTATATGTATCTCTGAGTTTATGTGCTAAAATTTGACTTGCAAAGTTTCACAAGTTTTCTTCTCCTAGAAGCTTTTGTTTTTCCATCTTGTTCTCTAGATGTTTAAAATTTATTTCAAACTTCCATTGATGGTGATTTTAAACTTGTTTCCTTGAAGGTAATAGAATATGTGCTTTTACTGGTCTTGTTTACTCTTACACTTGGTTTTATTACTCCATAGCATTTGAAGACATCTGTTGGCAATAGGTTCTTTTTGAAGTCTTCCCTTAGGATTGAATGTAACTGTGGAAAGATAGAATGTGCAGACAACTAGGGATGATTGTACTATGAAAAACGGTGCAGTCACATATATACGTTGGCCATCTGGTAACTCAGTAGGAGCAGGAATATCACAATCTATTCATTTTTACTTTAAAATTAATTTCAAAAGCAGATTCTCCCCCTCTAATTAGATGAGATCTGGACTGGAACCCCCTCCTGCTAATGATATTTAAACTAATTCTAATATCTTAGAGGCAGGATGGGGAAAAGTAAGTCTAATCTACTGCTGTGCTAACATATTTTAGACTGGAGTTGTTGAAGATTCTTTACTTAAAGGCCTTTTGGTGTCCCCAATGAGAATTGGTTGAATATCTTCGAACATCCCATGCGTAGTGGTTCCTGGGTCTAGGCCTGTCCTCCAGGGCTTGGCTTTGACTTGGAACTGCAGCAAAAGATGATATGAATTGTCTCTCTGGCAATTGGCCAAATGTTGGCAGCTGGCCAAAGGAGCCTTGGGTGGATCAGGTTTAATCAACCTCAAAGTTTCCACATGTGCTAGAATACTAATTAGGCTGTCAGGCCAGCATGCTACTAATAAGACAAGGGTATATTGATGATGCCACATTTCAGTCATAAATACAGGGTGCATCAGGAGCTGGGGAATAAAGTGGGGATGTCAGATTGGAAATTACATGTATTATAAAAATAGTGCAGGACAGCAGTTAGTTGTTAAATTTGTAATAACCTGAGGTTATCTGACTTGACACGAAAATGACGTTGAATATGGAACAAGAGCACCATTAACTACGTACACATTCTATGCTTTTTTTCAGTGAAATGCGTGATTCGCTGAAGGGTTTGTGTCTTAGGGGTGGTTGTTGCCATATAGGAAAATAACCCAACAGACTGCTGCTTCTTGATTTAGGTTAAAACCAGATGACTTCATTTTGCTTGTAAGCCTTTCCTTTCTATCACTGACTGGGAGGATTTAGCTATCACTGGAGTTTTAGGACAATGTTCAGTCACAGCTTGCTTAAAATGAGTATGACTTATTTAAAAGGTCTGCAGTGAATATGAAGTCAGTTCCTAGGCAAAGGACTTTTTTTTTTTTTTGAATCTTTTAAACAAGATGAGCTTGTGACAAAGATGGATTTGAAAAAGCCTGCTGGCTTGAGAAGGAGAGAGAAGACTCTAATTGTGGTAGCTGATTAGAGCAGGTCATAGCTAGATAATAGAAGGAACTGTTCGGCTTTTCTGCTGTTGTTTTTTTATGCTAAATGTCCGCCTTCTTATTGTTGAAGGAGAAATTCTTGACTCATAGTGGCTATATGGACAAATCCCTGCAGTTTATTGCCAAGTTTTCATACGTTGCCACAGCCTTCTTCTTAATGACTGGCCCAATATCACCCAGCTGGATTTATGCCTGAGGAAAAGCTAACACTAGGGCAGGGGTGTCAAACTCGATTTCATTGAGGGAGGCATCAGGGTTGTGTTTGACCTCAGGGGGGGGTGTCATGGCCAGGGTGGGCATGGCCAGCTCGATGTCACTCCTGTCAGGGGCACCTGTGGTGGCTTAGGCAGGGCTGGGGGGACATGATGGCCTCCTGCAACCCTCTGCCAGCAAAAACTGAGCTCAGGAGGGCCATGCGTGGCCCTCCTGAGCTTCATTTTTGCTTGCAGAGGAACCATGGGCCAGTCCTTTGCTGTTTCCAGGGCGGCACCCAGTGGTGGACTGCTGCCAGTTCGGACTGGCTCACCCATACCAGTAGTTACGAACACCAGTTGGGCCCACCCACCTAGGCACTATCCTGTCTTATGTATCTTACCTTTTTGCTCACACGCCCAGCCCAGCTGCTTTCCATGCTTTGCCCGATCTACTCACTCTGGCTGCCGCATGCAAGAAATTCCCTTGTTTTAGCAGCCATGCGCAAGCGAAGGGAATGTGTGTGTGCACACTCACATTTTCGGCGAACCGGTTGTTAAAGTATGTGTAGTCCACCTCTGGCAACACCGCAGGCCAGATCTAAATACCCTGTGGGCCAGATGCGGCCCACAGGCCTTGAGTCTGACACCTAGCCAAGGGCCTTAAACCACTATACCAAATTGCTTCAATACATTAAATTAGGGTCATGAAAACGGTTTTCTGATATCTTGAGCCTTGAGTGGTGCAGCGGGTAAGAACACTGTACTTAAGTAATTAAGTATTCAGCTCCCAGCTGCCTGCAAT